>JAPZPB010000246.1:0-59778 GCA_037952635.1 Bryoglossum gracile | reverse complement strand
CCCCCCCCCCCCCCCCCCCGTCCCGCCCCCTCCCGCCCCCCCCCCCCCCCCCCCGCCCCCCAACCCGCCCCCCCACCCCCACCCCCCGGCCCCGGCGGGGGCGCCCGACTTACGGTAATAGGATAAGCGCCAGTAGCCAAACTCTCTCTTCTCATATCGGCGAATAGCTTCGACACCTTCTCCTCGTCGATGTTGTACAGCTTAGGACTACATCTCTCTCTGGCATACAAAATATATTTGCGGAGCAACTCTTGAGCAATCTCGCCTTCTTGCTTAGGCTCGCCTCCGTTAATGGCTCCGGCACGGACCTCGGCTTCGTGCTCGACTTCCATGGAGTTGGCATTTTCGTCGACGGCTTGGGAGGCCGGATGGGAGCGGCCGTGGGAACCGACGACGAAACGTGCGAGGCGCTCGTCTTCGACGGGATCAACGGTGTCGCGGACGACGCAGAGGATGTCGAAACGGGACAGGATAGGCTCGGTGAGCTCAACGTTTCGGGAGAAGGGGATAGTCGAGTTATAGCGACCGCCAATAGGGTTGGCTGCCGCGATGATACCACAGCGGGCTTGGAGAGTGGTGACGATACCCGCCTTGGAAATAGAGATGGTTTGCTGTTCCATGGCTTCGTGGATAGAGGTTCTGTCCTGGTCGTTCATCTTGTCGAACTCATCAATCAAGCACGTACCTCGGTCTGCGAGGACCAAAGCACCACCTTCCAATGTCCATTCACTAGTCAATGGATCCTTGCGGACACTAGCCGTAAGACCGACAGCACTAGCACCTTGACCAGTAGCAAATACAGCACGATGAGCAGTCTTTTCGACATACTTCAAGACCTGGGACTTGGCCGTTCCGGGATCTCCAAGCAAGAGAACGTTGATGTCACCACGAATATGATGCTTTCCTTGTCTGTCCTTTGCCACACCACCAAATAACGAGAGAGCTACAGCAGTCTTGATATCAGTGTGACCGTAGATGCTAGGTGCCATCGAGTGGATAATCTTGTCGACGATTTGAGGATCACGAGACAAAGTTCGGATCTGTTGCTCGTCTTCCTCAGTAAGTCGGAATCCAGCGAGCTGATCATGGGACTTGATCACATTGTTGGCCTCGAGGATCGTTGCAAAAACTGGGAAACCGTTTTTGTTGTTGAGTTGGGCATCATAGTTGTTGCGATAAACACCAGTGACCTCGATCTCCTCTCCTGGCTTGGCTCTGTCAATCAAATCCCATAGAAGAATCACCTCGCGGTGACGCGGAAGACGTCCAGCTGGAACAGTTCCGGGGGATTCTTGAAGAGTAAGCTTCTGGTAGTTGCGGTAGACGGTTTTCTCAGAGTTCAAGTTGAATGGTCCTCGAGATTGGCAGTTCTGGCAGTAAGAGATCTTGACTTCGACATTCGATTCCTGCTGGAAAGGGCCCAGCCTGGTTCCACATTTGTTGCAATCAAACATAACATATTTCAACTGAGGGAAAACTCCACTTCGACGAGTGACAACTCCACTGACTCGGACCAAACAGTTCAAGTGGGATTGACGCAGTTGACGGAGGGTATAGTGAACTGGCAGATCAGAGATGCGAACATGGATTTCAGAATGAATTCGCTCGTAGTCGGGATAGTGAAGAAGCGTTACTTCCATAGCGACATCGTCAAACAACTTCAATATCTCTCCCGGAGCAGTAGCCAGGAAATATGCCAAAATAGCTTTAGTATCAGCGAGGTGTGCGTATGAAACTTCCAAGGACTCTGCGTTGACTTCTCCCAAGGTTCTAATACGGCTTCCATAAACGGAGACTCCGTGCTCATCAGTATATTCAGTCAAGAAGGCTTTGAATTCTCTCTTGATCGTTCTTTGGACGGCATTTTGAGAAACCCACTCGACCAAACTGGATGCCTTGACTTCTCCCAAACTCTCGAGAGATAATTCTTGTTCCATAATATCCTCATTCATATCCTCATCTCCGTCCTCGTCGTAGTCACGGAATCGTTTTCTGATGGGTTGAGCTGTCAGGTCTTCGTCCATATCGTCATCGTCTTGGAGGAAAGCTGCTGGCATGCGGCGTTGGCGAGCGACCTCGCGATCTCGGCGGTTCAGCTGGACTTCAAGACGTCTTCTTTCCGCAGCATCAAGAGCTTGATAGTCGCCTTCATCATCAATGTCTCTATCATCGTACTGGTCGTCCTCGCGAGATTTGTAGTCTCGCTCGTAGTTGCCTGCGAAAAGGTCGATTCCGTCTTCATCTTCAGCCATCTCATCGGCATCATCAATATCAAGGTCAAGCTCAGCATCATCCTCGGCAATATCGTCGTCGTCGTCTCCTCCGTGCTGAATTGGGTATGCAGGAGGGGAAGATCGCATATCGCCAGCTGGAGAAGATGCGCCGAGTCCAGCATCCGACTCAGGCGCTCTCGAGCGCTTTCGAGATCTGGCGCCTGCTGGGCCGCGGTTCGCAGAAGACATGTTGGGTCGGAGAGGAGAACTGGAGGGTGGGTTAGAATGCGCTTGAGACGAAAGGGGGTTCTGAAGACTTTGAATTGAAAGGTGGATTAAATGTTCATGACTTTTACATACCTCATGATCGATGATTCTCTGTACAAAGTTTCATGAAATGGAGTCTGGAAAGCTATCGCAAAAGATTCGCAGTAAAGGGTGTTGTAGAAATCAGGACCGAGGGAGAGTTGAGCGCTTCAAATTCAATCAAACGCGTTGGACGTGTTACGCTTAACCTAATCAGGAGACTTTTCGCGTTGTCGTGTTAAATGGTTTCTACTCGAGGCTACACACCAAGGCTGAACATCCCAATCCATCTCACACCATCCCAACGACATCACCGAAAAATATCCCCAATCCTTTGAGAAGATAAATCATCGGAAATGGACCCTCCCCCTCAGCCAGGCTCTAGCTTCAGCAATACTGCAGAAAGCGATGCCAAAGTCCCTTCCCGGACTCAGAGTTTCTCTTCACAGAAGTCTGACGATTCCCACACGGCCGCAGAGTAGGTCTTTATCCTTAGTGATGCTTTCATCTCAACCTTAGTAGATTAGAGACGATAAATTAATACTGAATTCTTAAAATAGGTTCATTAACAGCCAATTACAGCTCGAGGCAGATGCGCGTGAGGCTCTCCCATATGTAAGCCATATCATTTAGTATCCGAATACCTGAAACGAGATGCTAACAAAACGAACAGAAATTCGACTCCTGCACCAAAGACCTTGGAAGGCTTCGTCAACAGCTCTTTTCATGTCTCACCTGTAATCCGCCCCCTGCCAATCCTACCGACTCCTATACTCCCGCAGGAGTGTGCTACTCCTGTTCCATTCAATGCCATGGCGAACACACACTGGTGGAGCTTTTCAACAAAAGGAACTTTGTCTGCGACTGTGGCTCGTCACGTCTGCCTGCCACTTCACCATGTACTCTGCGTATCAATCCTGCGAGCAATGAGAAAGGAGGCGCACATTCCGAGGATCCGGCACCCGACAACAAATACAACCACAACTTCAAGAACCGTTTCTGCGGCTGCGAGTGCGATTATGATGCCTATAAAGAAAAGGGGACAATGTTTCAGTGCTTGGGACTTGGAACGGCCGAGACGGGTGGATGTGGTGAGGACTGGTGGCATCCGGGATGCGTGGTTGGATTAGGACCGGATTGGTACGAGAACTCAAGCCAGAAGACGGCATCACGTAAGGCGAAGAATGAAGGCTTTCTAGAGTCCATTACTGAAGTTGCGGAGTCTGCAGTCACTGAACCCACTTCCGGAAGCACAAACACTGAAGCCGGAGCAACGGAGGGATTGGCCAACCCGACTACAATCCCAGCAGAAGAACCAGAAGAAGTCGAAGATCCACCAGCCCCGCCAGGATTCCCAGAAGAGGATGATTTCGAAGGCTTCATTTGCTACAAGTGCGTAGATGCTCACCCATGGATCAAGAAATATGCCGGCACCCCTGGCTTTCTGGCTCCTGTTTTCAGACGAAGTGCAGCACCATCTCCAGAAACAAACGCCCTTGGAGGGACAGTTGAGCTCGTGTCCCATACGCTCAACCCGAAGAAACGCAAATCCGAGGATGACGAAGAATCACTTACGTCTGTCTCGTCGAAGAGAGTGAAGGATGATGTTCTAGCTACTGCAGAGGCCTCGGTACCCGTGGTCGAGACTTCAAATACCGAGCCAGAGGCTGCATCCGACGAGAAAGTCCCAGCACCTTGCAAAGTCAAAGCTTTTGGTCCTGCCCCAACTGGACAGATCTCATTGTTCTTCAAGTCAAATTTCCGCGATTATCTGTGCCGTTGCTCAGATTGTTTCCCACTCCTTAAAGACCATGATCAACTCCTTGAAGAAGAGGTCATCTATGAGCAATCCATGTCAGGAAGCGACGAAGAAGCTGGAGGCAGCACAGTAGGCAGCGGCAGCATCTATGACCGCGGCGAAAGCGCTCTCAAAAACGTTGACAGGGTCAGAGCAATCGAGGGGGTTATGGCTTACAACCATCTTAAAGACAAGTTGACACCCTTCTTCAAGCAATTCGCGGAGAGCGGGAAGGCTATCAGTGCAGAGGATATCAAGGCTCATTTTGCGAAGATGAGAGGTGATGAGCAGGCTATTAAGGATGCAGGAGAGTCCGCGAAAAATAACGACAACTGGAAGGAGCAGAGCGGATACTGATGTTTTGATGGCTGAGACGGCGATGTAGGATATGTATGATTGCAATTACAGATCGCTTTTGCCTAGCAGAGAACCAGAACACATGGGCCGGCTATACAGCCAGCGCTTGCTAAGTGGCTGGCTATGGTAGTATTTCCCAAAGTCATCCTTTTGTTTTCCTTGCTAACATTCATACTGTTGATGGAGAACCTCACCATCGCAAACCATGTATATTACTCCTGCTTCCCAGCAAGCAGCAATATCAGGCAACCGAGAGCCTAGCCTCCGTCCTATGCGCTCCAGGCCGTTCGCTTAAACCGCGAAATGCAACAGAAATTCGAATTGTCGTTTATTAAATCAAGCGAGTCGATCGATCCTTTCTGAATCGTCATTTCTGAGAGTGTGGTCTCGCTTGAATTGAGGGCTTGCGGGGGAGGGTCCAAGGTTCGTGGTAGCGAGAGGGTTAGCGCCGAGAGTGGAGGATCTTCGCTTTCCTATACAGCTCGTTCTTTTATGTGGTCAGGAATTGTAAGTGCAAGCTTGCTAAACTAAGAGCATTATGAGAGCGGGCTTGAGTCGGATACAACAAGTTTTGAGGGCAGTGGAGAGCTGTAATGGAATCCCAAGAGTGGGGAAGTAGCGCAAGAGATACCAACTACTTCTCATCGCCGCTTCAATCTTGACCCATCACGACGATTCCACGTCGCTCGGGTGTCTTCTTCGTTGGCGAATGCATGCTTATTTACATATCTAGCCCCATGAAAGTATTTGGCTATCCAACACGCTTCACTCGTTGGACTCATTTGAGTATTCAAGATTTTCTGAGTACTTAGCATAGCTTCGATATTCCGACGAGCTCAAATAGCCAGATTGATTTGGGATTCTTGGCTAGTCCTAATAACCAAGACAATCTCAATATCCAAGATAAGCTAGATTCTCAAAACAGTCTGGATACGCAAGGCAACCTAGATATCTCAAATAGTTCAGGTCCTCGGACTAATTTAAAAGCACGACTTATTTCTAGTATTCAAGATAATTTCTGTATCTAAAAAAAAAGCCAGATCCTTGAGATAGTCCGAGTATCTAGGTCCATTCTGGAGTTCAAAAAGCTTTCAACATTCATAATAGTTTCAGCATCGAGAATAATCCCAGCAATTCCATTACCTCTGAATTTCAAAAACCCCGAGTCACTAGCAACACTTCCTCATGCTCTGTAGCTTGGATACTCTAGCCAACTTAAATAATTCAAATAGCTCTAGGACTCGAGATACGTCTGAATTTTTATCAAGGATAGTTCGGTGCTAGAAATATGAAGGTTGGGAAGTGGACAGTGGCTGGGGTAGGGGTTTGTGGTTGATTTAACTTAGTTTTATTAAGTCTAGTCTGCTAAAAAATTAATGCAATTGTCGAAAGGAGTTGAACTATTGCGAATCCTAGACTGGCGTAAAACCTTTTACTTTCACAAATCTTAAACTATCAAGGGAGAGGAAAAACCATCTACAATTCCAGAAATCCCTCCCTACTCTTCTCCAAAAAGAAAGCCTTGTATCTGCTAGGCCTCTTTGCGGTGAGCACCTGTGCATGTTACTGGTTGGCAGCCACGCATCTAGCCTGCTATATATAGTTGAGAAATTTTTTGAAAATTGCTCTTACGGTTGCTCCTGGAAAATTCACTCGAGTTCCAGATTCACTTGTTTATAATCTGATCTGTTGGATAAGTTGAGAGTAAAGCGAAGGGAGCTTTGCAACTTATGTCACTCTTCCCTAAGTTCCCTTGAGTTTTGATTTCAAAAAAGCAGGTACAGGAAGTATGGTTACTTTCAGTTTTCCAAGCTACCATTACTCTCCCATAAACCCCACGCCACTCAATAATCGACTTCTAAGGTAAAATCCGCGGTTAGCTCCTTCCCCACCTGAACCACCACATCTCCACTGGCAGAACTAGCCGCAGTCGTTGCACTTGTGAAACTCACTGCACCATGAGTGAACCCCACACTCTGCCCATTAACTCGACATCCACTAGGACTCTTCAAGCCCAAGAATGTGATCTTCTCAATGCCGACACCAGCATTGTATCCATAAGATCCCTTAATACTCAATGTCCTTCCATCAAAAGAAAATTTCACATGAGTGGTTCCTGCTTGCGTCAAGCTGATACCGTCGTCGAGATAGAGCTCCCCAGCCGCGGTACCATCGCTTCCCACAGGAATGATGAGTTCAAAGTCCTCCTTGCGAAGAGCTGTGGTAGTCATAGCGGAGTTCACGCGTTGGGGGATAATGACTCCGCCGCGGTAATGGAGTGCTATGTCTGTGACATCTAGGTTGGAAATAATAATCTCGGAGCCAGTTCCCCAGACTGCTGCATGGGTGTAGAAATCATAGAAGATATCTTTGGGGAGGTAAATCGAGACGCTGGTGGCGCCCTCTTCTGTGACAGGACTGATGAGGAGGCCTGGGCCATAGAAGTATTGGAGCTCGAGGCCAAAGGTGTTGGGGTCTGATGGGTAGATGTAGAACATAGGATTGATGAGAGGAGTTCCGTCTAGAGTTTGGTGGTAGAGGGCAGTATAGATGTAATCCAAGAGACGGTAACGAATATCAATGGCTTTCTTGGCAGCAGCTGTCACACTTGCCCATTGATATAACTCTTGTGGTATGCTTGGTGGGAAGCCTTCTGGGAGTTAGCACATTGTATTGGTAGGTCAGAAGGGATTCGTACCATTGTGGTCCCTATAGAAAGTTGAGAAAGCACCAAGTGTTGCCCATCGAGCACACAGTTCCTCAGTTGTAGAACCGGAATACCCGCAGACATCAGAGCCCACCATCGGTACTTGATAAATCGAAGCAAATGCCATCATTCCGCGAATGGAAAGCCGGTAATGTGGCCAATCGCTGACATTATCACCAAGCCAGTGGCCAACTTTGGTCCCAGCACCTGCGAATGTGCTACGAGTAATGATAATCGGTCGTTCAGTTGAGCGGCGATTTTCCATTGCTCCCCTTGAGACAGTTGACATCACTTCAGAAATTAGCAAAGGTCTGGTTCTTCAGTCATACACTACTTACTGGTTCCAAAAAGGTTGTGTGTATCGTACATAGCGAGGCCATTTTGATGGATCACATCAGTATTAACTGTATGATTAGAGATTCCTCCCTCGGCAGCATTCCATGAAGGGAGGTAGGCCGCATCGTTATGGATGGCGTATTTGGGATACAGCAAGTCTCGCCCTGGAAGGCCAAGCCCTTTTCCTGACGCTTGTCTCTCGGTCATCTGGAGAACGGGTGCTGCAACGGGTGCTGCAATCTGTCGTCTCGCCTTGGTTCCAGTGCAAGACGTTCCAGCAGGCTGGAAGTCACAGGGGAATCCAGGAATCGGACGGGGTGGGGTACGCAGAGCTGGAGCCTCAGGAGGAAATCCAACAGCAGCCGCGTAAGGGTCGTCACAAGGAAAGTTACAGGGGAAGTTAGAAGGCTCGTTCATGTCGATCCAAAGTCCATCTATATCCACACCATTCTCGGGCGAAAAAAACGTCTCAAACTCGTTGTTCCAATATGATTGGATTCCAGTGCTAAACCAGTCCGGAAAGACGGTGACACCAGGCCATACAACTCCAAGCCAGAAAGATCCGTTTGATCTCTTCAGGAAGATCTCATCCGTAGCTCCTCTTTGATATGGGGGGTAAGGTTGGTATGCCACAGCTGGATCAACCATCAGGATTTGCTTCTGGTCATGGTCATGCAGGTAATGGTTAATTTCCTGCATCATGGTCAAAGAGAATCGCTCCGGGTCAAGTGTAAAGACCTAGAGGGTAAGCAAGTGATCAGTACTGATGGAAATAAAGACAAACCTTGCGTCCATCCATGTAGTCAATATCCGTCCACATAGTTTCAAGCGGAATTCCTGCATTGGAATAATTGTAGATCGCTTCCGCTACGGCGAATGCATCTTGGTATCCATACCTACAATTGTGGAACCCGAAACCCCAGTACGGCATCATAGCTGGCAAGCCTACGATTTCTGCATATTGCTGCGAGACGGCAACGGGGGTAGGACCAGCCACAAAATAAAAATCAAGAACTCCACCAATAGAATTGTATTCCAAGTACTGGTCAGCTCCATTCGTATTGTTGATCTTGATATCCATCCCATTGGAGTTGACGAAAAAGATGCCATGAGTACCAGTATTCCGATGTTCAAAGTATACGGGATGGTTCCCATACAAATTGGAACCTTCTGGTGAGTCTCGGGACCAGAGGGTTCGGATATAATTCGTAGTGTTAAGCCGGAAAGGATCAGCGTGCTCTCCCAGCCCATAGAGATTGGGATTATTGGGCAGTGAGGTCCTCAGACGTAGATACTGACTTTCGAACACGAGACTTGCTGCTGAAGTATCGAACAGAACTTCACCAGTTTTGGGCCGAGTGATCGTGAATGAAAAGGGGGAGGCAGTATAGTGAAACTGGATGTTGGCGTCCTTGGACTTGATTCCTCCCGAGGGAGATGGACGAGGCAGGACGCTTTCAGGGACCTGATAGACATTGTTTGCAGGATCCTGGATCTTGACATGGATTCGATCATCTGTGATTGGCGTCAATTATATTACCCAAAGTAGGTAGGTGAGGTAGGCACATACCAGTCTCGTACACAACCTCCAAAGTCAAGCTTGTCAAATCATCCCCATATGCATTGCAAGCCGTCCCTGCGAGACTTAGATCTGCTGTAAGACTGGAGGCTGTAGTCTTGACATTCGAAGCTTTGTAGCCAGGACAAGAAGCTAGAGGGTCTGAAGCATCTCTAACAACAATTGCGGAGCTCGAGACAGCCGCAACGGCAGCGACAAGCCAAGAGATCAAAAGCTTCATGACGAATTGAGCTGCTCGCTGTTGGTCTCCCACTTGAGGAATACTTCTGAAGCACCAAAGAAGAAACGTACTGTAGCTTTCCTTTTAATGCTCTCCTCAGTCATCACGGTCGAGTAACGGCCGCCTCGCAGTTCCACAGAACCGTTTGCCAGGTGCCACTGTTGACTGCAATAATTTCCTGCAAGAACGAACGTCAAAGGGCCTTTTATCAGTCAGTCACGCCGACCCGAGCCTCCTGTAAGTCTACGATAGGTCCATCGTGTCCAGGGCATGCAGATCCGGGACGGGACGACTTCGAGATGGCCGAAAGCACATGGGCTTTCCAAGGTGTTGATGGGGAGATGCGATCGTCCAGCAAGCTGTTGCAAGCAACTTGCAGCTTAATAATAATAAGTGATGCAGTGCAACCGGCCCGAATCTTTTCATTTTGCCTTTACCCCGCCGTTCTCTGCAGGACGGGCTGGGCATAACGGAGTAAGAGGAATTGCCCAATCGTTGTGGGGAAGTAGGCCTGGGGTACAAACAACTTGAATATTATTCTACGGCCATCAGGTACAGTACATCAGGTAGGCGTTGGTGATAGCTTGAGACTGAGTCTTCATATTTCTGTGCTCACGGTTACAGCAACACCATATATGTAAATTTGTCTGCTGGTAAACATCCGGACCTGAATATAAGCAAACAATGCATGAAAATTAGCAGGCAATATACGAAGTACTTTCATCTCATCGCCATATCTCGTCATATCTCATCATAACCTCCTCGGGGTACGGACAAATATCCTTGTTCCTGCTTGCTCTAAGTATCTAATTTCAGACCAAGTTCCGACTGAATGAATGACTGACTGACTGACTGACTGACTAACTGCTAAACTCAGATCAACCAGGCTCCAAAGCTCGCTGCAATTCTCGCTGGGGATGAACGCATTGCAGCCGAAATCGTATTAGAGGTAAAGTGAAAGCAGAGAAGTGGAGTTGAGAGGACGAGAGTGTTATTAAGAGAGGCTATAAAGAAACTATGTTTTCAGATTAATACGGGATATTTCAAGAAGAGCTGTCTAAGTGGTTTCCTAGCGGTTGCTTTCATTTCATCGGGTATCCGCTAGACAATCTCACTGTCATGGACCTCAGCGAGAGCATAGAAATTGGACTCGTTGCAAATATGAGAACATGCTCCTCCTGACAGGTTCCAAATGTACAATCCAGATTCTGATTTAAGATCTTTCCAGAATCCTCACGGGACATCTCATGCTCGGTTCCGCTTAAATACTCACCTCAATCATCAATTTGATTACCCACCTTGTCTTGAACATCCAAATAAGATACACTCGACTATCCAAAACGTATAAACAATCAAAAGTGGGTGAGCGATTGAGAAGATTTAGTTATTCGAGGGTTTTCCAAGTTTACGAGTGTCCGGTAAATAATGAGGGAGGCTCTACAGAGCCGATCTTGGCGTTTTTCAATGTGAACTTCAATTTCTCTACCTAGCTAGTACTTGGTCATTTGCCCTCCCATCCTCTTGCATTCATGTAGCCTTTTAGTATACCACTTGTAGAAGTCATTGATTTTATTCTAGTCAATTTCATCATTCCATAGGCGCGTGAATCGCGCCTCCGCAGCCTTGACAGAGACAGCCCCCCTCCTTTGGTGGAACTTTTGCTTCACAGTATGCACAGGCCACTTAAAATAGCGCCGTAGAGGAGGTCCCTCCGACTTCATCGTCGTCGAGGTGTGGAGGCAACCTCGGTAGAAGTGTTTGCACAAATGATGCACAAATTATATGCTCTGTTCGGATCGTGGACTTCCCATGATCCCAAGCTCACAACATCACAGAAATTACTGAAACTGCTAAACTGACTAAAGCTATCGAAAAACCAGACTGAATAGAAGCATTCTATTCATATATTTTCTTTCGAGAGAACTAACAATCTTACTATCAGAGTTGAGTTGTCCTGCGACCTGGGAGACATGCCAAGGCCAAATTGGGAGCAGTAGAATCATCGACCATTTCACAGTGACGGAATCTGGGCTTCAGCAAGCTCTGTATTTACTTCCTTTTCCCTATTCAAAGCCTGCTGTATCTGATACTTGTGCCTTACAACTCATGCCTTCTTGTCACCAGCAAAGTCTTGCATCTCTTTGATTTCAGCATAATATGTGTAGATGCCCTCAGCAGGAGCGCCCTTTGCATTCTTGACTTTTGTCGTCGATGATGTAGTACGAGTAGATGCCATCCTTTCGTACGATCAAAGCTGAAGGGTTAGTTAGTTGAAATTTCAAACCAGCGTCTTGAGCTTGGGCTTGAGTTACCTTCAGTTGAGGGGGTCAATGGTACGGTAGTGACCAGTTGCAAGGTTGCCAACACGGTAAGGGTGAGGTTGGAACAAATCTTTGAGTATTGAGATGAAGGTTCTCGTTCTGGATGAAATGTGAATGCAGAGGAACACAGGTGTTGAAAGAGACGTATACATTATCTCGCTAGTGATTACTGTGCTAAACTGTATGTATGTCACATACTTGAACCCCGAAATCCACCTTCCCAGATGTATGCTTATGCCCTCTATCCGACCTGAACTCCATGCTCACAATAAAAATGTCTCCCCACTCTCTCTCTTACACTAGCACCTATTTTTACCTCTTATACGGCGTCGCCGGCTCCGACGAGAAGCCTAGTGGCGGCTTCTCTACGTTCTTAATCGGATGGAGAAGAATCGGTGGTAGGCAAATTCTGCCATGTTCTTTCTCCCACTGTTCAATCATTAGCACCAGTCTAGTACTGCGGGATAGCAAGGAGACGTACCTCAAGGCCCCCTACCCCAGAATCCTCCCACCCCATCCAATTATTCCACAATCTCCCCGGCGGACTCGCCTTACCACCCCACGTACTGCCCATAAACCTCTCTGTACCGTTCCCAAACGGACTATCTTTACAACTACCAGAAACACCATTCGGGCCTGGATTGAAATACTTCTCAAGACTCTCGCCTTCCCACGCCCTGTCGAAAAACATGGGAATAGGAGCATACACTGCTTTCAAACCATGAAGTAAGGCGACGGTTTGCGGCGTCATCTCGCTGGTGACATGGTTTCCTTTGAGATTCTCAGCATGCATAGCATCAAGTAGTAATTTGGAGACGCGAGACGTCGTCCCGATGGTAGCACGGCGCGGAATATCGCCATCGTAACCCCAGATTTCATCCCTGCCGACCCAGGTTGTATTCACGGGGTTAAAGATCGGGGAGAGTGTGATGAGGTCGGCGTTTTCGCCTTTGCCCCAGGAGTATTTGTCATTTGATGGGTCGGGGTCGGGGCGGATGGGACCAACGGGTAAGATT
Organism: Bryoglossum gracile; assembly: GCA_037952635.1. NCBI lineage: Eukaryota > Fungi > Ascomycota > Leotiomycetes > Helotiales > Bryoglossaceae > Bryoglossum > Bryoglossum gracile. The sequence continues at coordinate 46,925 of JAPZPB010000246.1, read as the reverse complement.
TTGGAGCGGGGAGGGCCCCAGATGGTGTTGGGGCCGGAGACGCGCTCGACGTATTTGAGGAATTTGGAGTAGCGGCCGTGGATGCTGGGAATGTAGAAGCGTTCGTTGCGTTCCCAGAGTCCCTTTCTCGGTTGAGATTTAGCAAACGATGCCAGCTTCTCGAGGAAATTGTAGTAATGCCCTGTATAGCGTGTATCGAATTCCCAGTTCCAGTAGTAATCAAAGTGTGGATGATCTTGAGCAAACTTCTGTATTGAAAGCCATTGTGCCTGGTCGACATTGTTAACGTCTTCTGGAATACCAGAGTACATATGCCTCATAGCCTGATCATTCCAGAGAACAGTCATGTCCCAGAATTCTTTGGGGACATTCTCTTGAACTACCTTCTTATATGCAGCGGTCTTGGTGAAAATTGGTAGAGAGTCGTCCTTGACATGCACTAAGAGGTAGACTTGGTACTCGCCTCCGCTGCGAATAGCTAGCTCGGTGATCATAGCCCTAATATTTTGCTTGTCATTCTCGGTGTAGTTCTGGCCAGTAAAACTTCGGATGAGGATTGCGGTCCGTGACTTTGCCTCTTGAGTAACCTCGGGCATTGCATCACCCTTCTTCTCATTCTCCTCTTCAATCACTAGATCGGCATCAGAACCGATGTTACCTTCTGGAAGTTCGAATTCGCCTTCTGATTCAGTGTCGCCTTCGTCGCCATGGCCAAATTCGTCGTCATAAGCATCTTGTCGCTCGATGGTATCCAGTCTCCGAATCCTACTAGAAGAGAGGAACCGTCTGCGTTGCTTCTTTTCCGTCTTGGAGTCCCCGTGATTTGATGGTTTGGGGGTTTGGGCACTTCCATAGCGATCAGCATTGTCCCGAAAGCAGGTTTGCTGTAGCTGTCCCCAGTTGATGGTGTCAAAGCTGTAGGCACGTTTCTCAAGCATCTCTCTTTCTAGTTCAAGTTCACTCTCAGTCTCAGTGGTACTCTCCACATTGCCCTCATCAAATTTCTCAAGCTCTTCCTTCAACTCTGGATCTTGCGGAGCTTCATACTCTGCTTCCGTCTCTGCCAGTATCAAATCGTCAGAAAACTCTTCTTCCTCTGGCTCGGTTTGAGTCTCCGGCGTTGGGGTGGTGGAAAAGGGGTTCTTTCCTTTCTGTATTTTCTCGTCCCCTTCAAACAGTGGATGCTTTTCGAGGTCATAAGCAGTTGAGTTATCTATCCCAAATACCGACTTTGGTGCCTGCTCTTCTTTGTATCCATATGCGGAAAGACGAGTTCCTCTCTCGAAGCACAGGTTACTATCAATATCCAAGGGGACGAATGATCCCATAGCAGGTTCCGCAAACGCGTGCGGGTGCCCAGAAAACACTCTCAAATCTGCAACCAGGCCCCGTGATCCATAACATGGCTTGTATGACCCCTGGTTACCCTTTTTCCATGACTTGCTGTTGTAGTCAGGGTATGGGTTATAAACATAAGGTGAGCTGTCGCTGTAGACGAATTTGGACGATGTAGCTTTCAGTGCTGCAAATGCAAAGCCCTCGTGGGCACCAGAGTCCTTAAGGTGGTCAAGGGTGGTTCCGAAAATTGCTCCAGCTGAATTCTGCCTGTGATTCATTAGCCATACTCCAGGAACCTTCATGTACAAGGCTCTTACTCTCCAAGCTCGTGGAACTCTGTCCCAAACTCTGCTTTCAGGTCCGAATGAGCTTGATGCTCAGTCCCAGTCCCACTCTCATGGTCCGAGTGATCCTGTTCTTGCAACCCCTCGATGTCCTGAAGGGCCTGCTTCGCAGCCTCCTCCTGCTCCGCCTTCTCCTTCTCAGTCTCCCCCGTCCAAAGATCTTCGCTCGTAACCGGATCAAATTCACCTGTAACCTTAGTGGGGCTCCATTCAGGACCTTTATATGTATCCTCCGAGTTCTCGGGTACTGGTTCCACCTCCCCTTCCTCCGTTTGTCCCGGCCTTGAGAATGGAGATCCGTCTACAGGATTATTTTGATTCGGTGTCCAAGTCTCCTTGCCATCCGAGGCATGTGGATTTGCCTGTGTTGGTGCTGGTGGCGGGACATCTGGCATTGTTTGGATCTGCACTGTTTCCTCCTCCATCTCCCCTTCACCACTTTGCACCTCTCCATGACTCTCCCACTCCCCAAAACTGCCCTTCAGTGCATCAATAGCATGCTGACCCGACTCAAATGGCCGATTCCCTCCCAGGTAAGCCAAATAAAGCGCGACGCCCACGAACGCTAGAACCAGGAGAGACTTCGAGCGCGGAGGCATGCTGGCAGATAAGACGGCTAGCCTTGAGTACTCTGCACAATCGTGCGATTCATGAAGAATAACTCAAAATCGCAAAGTCGGAATGGGATTGGAGAAGAACTTCTGGTCGACGGTTGAATAAATAGGAGGGAATAAGAAAAGAAGTTCGAAAAACAGGTGGAAAACTGGTGGCGTTCAATAATGAGCGAGGGCTGAAGATTAAACCCGACTGGGAATGTCTTGCTGCCCGTCATAGACAACTACAGTATATCATTAATCATCAACATCAGAAAAGATCAACGACAGAAAAAATCACTGATCGCAGGAATAGAAAGGCATGGTAGCTAGGGATGGCAATTGGGACTGGAGGGAGTTTCGCGGTGATAATGTTTGAAACCCGTACGAAGTAGAACGGATGAGCATTCCAGGGGTCTTGAGCTACGACAGGGCCTACTGGAGTTAAATTTGGCGGGGTATCGGGGCGGGCCCTGGGGTAGCCCGAGTCCCTAGATTTGGTTTGGGCACTGTTAGTGGCAAGATCTTACATTACAGTAGTGGGGGGTTAAATAAGCTGCATTAATCAAGGTACAAGAATAAGCTTTGAAAAGGCTATAAATACTACAGTAACACTGTGGATATCTTCTTCATCACAATTGTTAGGTAGAGCTACTCTACTCACGGCTCGAGGTACAGTACAATAGTAGTTCTCTATATCAACCCGGCAAATCTCCAGCTACCTCGCCTTTAATTAAAAACACTTCACTTAAAACCGCTTCTCTAATCCAGTTCTCAAAATCGGCTCTTGAGCCTTTTAATACTAGTTGGAGATTCCAAGACCAATTGCATTTGAGAACTTTTTATTGGGCTAAGCGAGGTTAATAGAGCTTCGAAAGCCTAATAGTAAGAAATTAATAAATGCAAATGTAGATACCACAGCGGTAATAAATACACAACCCCGAACTTACTACGACTAATCGAATACCAAGTAGACGAGCGCACCTAGACACTTCCCTTAGCAATAACCAATAATTTGAACTCTACAGTTGACCAGCTTCACGGTTTCCAGGGAACTTAATGCGTTGTCTTCCTTCCTAGCACAGGAACCGAGCTTAGTAACTCCCAGTTGAACAGAAATGAAGTTTGACTTCCAAAGCAATAAAGTAGTGGGAAAGAGGGGCAGTGAAGTTGCGAGAGTGACAGTTATTATTGTCTGATATTTCTGGTGACAGTTTCGGTCTCATGCTAAGTATGGGACGGTCTATATACTCACTCTAAGGACAGTATCAGGTACTAGAAAATTGAGAAATGTGAAAAGAAATTCAGAAAACAGACAATTAAGTTCATTAGATATGATTTGATGAACTAAACATGATTTGGAGACCATAAGGGAATAATCCAAGCGAAAGCTAGCTGAATAAATCTTACGGTTCTGATGATGAGTAAATGGCTAAATAGAAGAGACAAAGTGTCTTACCTTGTGTGGGCTCGAGAATTTCTGACATCGATCCCGGGAGAAATAAAAACGGACTGAAAGAACAAGGGTCCTGACACATAGAAGTATTTCATTTCAAATAAGGCCTTCCTAACTCCCACCGACAACAGTTAATATCTTCTGTTCCTCCTCTCCCTCCCAATCCATCTCCTCATCCTCTGCTACCTTCTCCTTCTCCTTCAACCCACCCAAACCCCTCAAAACCCTCAACACCAACCCCCTCATCCTCTCCAACTCTTGTTCGATTTCCCCATTTCTCCCCACAAGATTCGCCTGTATCTCAGCCTGATCAAACAACCCAACCACCTCCTTGAACCGTCTATATCTCTGCACCTTCTCCAACTTCTCCGCCCTCTCTTGATTTAGAGTTGCAAGCCGAGATTGCAACACAGAATATTTCTCAGCAAGCTCAGGGTACTTCCGCGACGGAAAAGCCGCCGGGAGTTGAGCGATAGTCGTATCTTTGCCTATTTCCTCATATCAGTCTTCTCCTATTCAAATCCCAACCTCCCAAAACCAAGCAGGAATAAAAACACGCACGATAGTCACACCCCCTTTCCCTCCACTCCTCCCCTCCCATCACGATCCCCGCGCCTCTCGTCCAAAACAGCATGTCCACCTGCTCAGCGACGTGTCTCTGCGCCTGCGGGCCGTACGCCAGGCGGTTATGCGTTTTCAGCAGGGAATTCAGCTTATACAGTGCATCGTCGATTGCTTTGTGTGTCAAGGCGTGGTCGTGGTCTGGGGCGGTGGTGGTGAAGGAGGGGGAGGGACGGAGGGGTTGCGAGAGGGTGAGGATCTGGGAGCGGAGGAAGAGGAGTTTGAGGTCTATTATTGTGGGTGCGGGTGTTGTCATTTTGCGAATTTTGTGTGGTAGTGGGTGGTAGTTTCGGTGGTGGTGAAGAAGTTGGTGAGGTTGATGCGGGGAAGACGCGGTGAGGTTTGGGAGACGCGATGAAGTTTGATACACGTGTTTTTGAGAACACTTTTGATCAGGCGTTTGACTTGGCAAGTATGGAATCTACAGTAGTTTCCCTTTCCATTAATCCAAGAAGTTCTTCTTATCCTAAAGCAATTTTTGACCCAGTTCATCATTTATTGATTGTCTCGATCGCGGCTCTTCAATGGATTGACTTCAACGCGTTTACCAACCACATCCCACCAGACCTCAAAATACCCCCAAATTACCAGTAGTATACACCGCCATAATACACCGTTACTTAGATGCTGAAGTGGAAGAGATAGGCCACGAAGACACCGGTGTTGTGTGCACACGACCTATTCGGATGCTCCTCGCCCGCCAAATACGAAACCAGACAAATATGTTCCGAACTAGGCCATAAGGATATGGGAGAGGAAGTAAACAAGGCAAAGGAGAAATATGAAGGGCACAGTAGTGTTTATGGCGAGCCACATTCGATTGTGTATACGATTGAACATAATAGTATTTTTAAATCTGGTTGTGAGGAGTGGCCAGCTGCGAAGAAGCGGAAGTTGTAAAGGCAAGGAAGGGGTTAGAATCCAAGCTTAGTGGAGAGGAAGACGCTGTTAGGGTAGGAGACCGTAACCACGGGGCAGTTTCTAGTTAGTACATGTACTTGGAGCCTACTAGAGACGAAGATAGAGACGGGGAAGGGGAAGGGGGAGACGAGGAAGGAAATGAGAGACAGAAGGACGACAAAGAGAGACATCATGTTCCGAAGAAGAGGAAACTGTGAAAGGAGTGGTCGTTAGAGTTGAAGAGCTGAGTCGAGCGGCGAGGGGTAAGTTAAAGAGAAAGTGCCAACTAGGAAGAGACAGAAGACTTGCGTGGGGTTTAGGAGAGTATTGGGTGGATTACCCTGCCCTGGGGTATATCACTAGGAGAGAGAACATGGGAGTTTTACTGGGAGAAAGGCATTTCAAAGAGACATTTTCCTACACAGCTATCAACAATTAAGCAGCAATACCCAGTCATTCGTCATACAGCTTTCATACTCTTCCATCCCAAAGCCTCCAGTCTCTCTAAAAGCAACAATTGGCCATCACCACACACGACCTGATACAACCAATCCTTCTCCGCACAATCCAGCTCTCCCCTATTCAACCTAATCACCGCGTTTCCAAGTTGGTCTCCGTATCCCTTCTCAACCGCAAATTGATCTACACATCGTCAGCGTCCCATCCTCCCCTCACTCAAGAAAGAGGGAACTTACCAGCTTTCCTGGCAAAGAACCTAGTAACAGCATGCATACAAACCTCTACAGGTTTTCTGTAGGGCCTGAGAATACCGCTGAAAACGAAGAGAGCGAGAATAATCGGGTGCTGGAAGTGGGTATCCCATTCTGCGGAAAAAGAGAAGGATTGGCAGACGGGGATCCAGTTTACCATGATGATTATGGGAGGGAGGGAGCCGAGAAGTTGTGTCTAGATCAAGGTCAACCTTGCCCTCAAACCTCCAAGCATTATGGACTCACCAAGAATAGCAGCAGAACATGCTGGATAGGATTGTGTTTCCAATTCCCAATCTCATGGGCCAGAACACCTATCATATCCTCTGGAGAGCCCTTCTCGGCAAGATACGCTGTAATTGCAATATTCTTCTTCCACGGTAAGCCAGTGATCAGCACATCGTTGTCGACAAGCTTATGTGCTGGTTCTCGGACCCAGACGGAGCCCAATGGGTATTTCAGATCCTTGCACAGGTCCTCAATTGCTGTTTTGACGCGACCATCTTCCATCGCAGTGCATTTGAGGAGTTTCATGGACAAGAGTGGTTGGATAAAGACGAGGAAGAATTGGGAGACTAAGGCTACAATAGCGAATCCGAAGAATAGCGATACGAAGAAGGCTTGTCCCCCATTTTCTTCGATTTTGGGGTTGAGCCAGGAGATGAAGCAGAACCAGATTAAGAGTTGGATGGTTTGTTGACCAAGGAGGGTGGTGATCCAATCTTTGGGCGTGAGCTTCACTCTTTTTCCAGTGGATTTGTCAAGTTTGCCGAGGATACAGTTATCGTAGTAGGCAAGGGGGAAGAGGAGGGAACCGAAGGCTAGCTGGGAGAGGGCGAGGAAGAGGAAGATGTGGGATGTGTCTGAGACGCCTGGAAAGATGTTAGAACAAGCTTGGACATCAGAATGAACGCGAATAACACGGGATTTGTGAATAGCGAAAAGACCGCGAACAGCAAAAGAGAATCACCTACCAACCGCCTCGTACAACCCCGGAAACACGTCAAACAACACCAGGCCCACTAATATCACGAGCTTATACAACCCACTCCAGAACTTATACTTCAACCCACCCTGGACCTTTTCTCTTTTCTCTCTGAATTCATCCTCATCCACTAGACCGCTCAGAATCTTCGGAATCGGCGCGTTGCCCAACGCTAAAGATTGGCGGTAACCTAGATATGTCTCCACAGCAAACAGTGTAATATTCGCTGCCAAGATATGAGTCTTCCATCTCACTCCCTCGAACGACAGATTCGTCTCGAGAGCCTAAATTCGGGTTAGCATTGGCATCCAAAAGGCGTTTCGTGTTAGGTTAGACAAGGGGCGGAACCTGATAGACGGCAAACAGGAAACTCATGGTGGTGTTTGGGAAGAGTATATTTTTAAACGGCGTGTTCAAGTCAGAGATGAGGCGTTGAACTTTGAAGGCATGAAGGCGTTGTGAGATGAAGATGAGTGGTTGTGGCGGTTGTGAATTTGGTGGTGACCTGAAAAGACGGACAGGGGTCAGGAACACATTCGGCTTTGGGTGACACAGGTAATTGTTACCGTACGAACATTAATAACACAGGAGTGGCAATAACATCGACAAGTATTACGGAGGAGTTATTCTAGAAGCTAAATTTCCCAGAAGGAGAACAGAGTCAACAGACAACACAGCCCTACTGTACTACAGCACCAAATTAAGTTCCAAGCCGTCCCGTCCCCACGCATGTCTTCGGGCCGTGCGGAGGTATCCCCCTCGGCTGCAATTGGCAAACACCGTCCCGTCTCGGTATCGGCCTATCTGCACACTCTTTGTCAGTGCCGTACGGTAGCGGACGGACGGTACTTCCGGTACTTCCGGCTTCCTCCTAAAACTAGCTTTTGTGAAGATGGCTTCAAAAAAATAACTCTACAACCCCAGCTTTATTTTGCGGGGAGTCGATAACCTTTTTCTGTCTGTACCTACATCCATCCATCTATTGTTGATACTATCACGGATGTTTGACCGCGGAGGAATCTGTCATATGTGACGGCTTGCTTGTCATTCTGGAGGACTACTGTAGTACTACGCTGGTGACGTCGAGACGACTTCGGACGAAAAAGAGTCGAGGCTAGAGGGATGGTAGAATACAATCAGAAAGATCCGAAGATTCGAAATGTGGAGGACTTGTCGAATTTGACACAGGAACAGCTCACGCTTGAGGGAGAGGCCTTGGAGGTGGAGGAGAAGAAACAATCGATATGGCATGCTATCAAACAGAACAAGAGAGCCTTGGTTTATATGTTGGCGGCGTATTCTTGTGCTGCCACATATGTGAGTAGATTCGTCTTGTTTGATAGGATTTAGGCTGATAACTGAAGGGCTATGATACAATTGCGAATACTGCGAGTATAGCAATGCCATCTTTTCAACTATATTTTGGACACTATGATCCGGTTTTGAAGGAATGGTATTTGGACTCAATATGGACTTCTCTATGGACATCTATGACGGGAGTTGGGCAAATTCTAGGATCTGCAGTCGCTAGTCCATTGTCTCAGAGAGTAGGGAGAAGATTTTCAGCCATGGCTTTTGGTGCTGTTACAGTATGTCAGCTGTTCGCCTCTCCCTGTCACAGTACTAACAGGAGCCAGATTATTGGAGTAGCTCTTCAATATACAGCCACAAGTAAAGGTCAATTGCTTGCCGGGAAAATGGTCAACGGATTCGCAGTAGGAGGGCTCCTAGCAGTCGGCACAACCTACGCCTCCGAAGTAATCTCCCCTCCCATGGCCTAAATCTCAACACTGACAGGAACCAGATCGCACCTCCACGTCTTCGTGGCATCCTCCTTAGTGCTCTCATCTTCTTCGCCGTCATGATGCAAACCATCGGCCTTGGCGTTGTCCGCGCCCTCGTCCCCTCCCTCCATCCCTCCGCCTTCCGCACCGCCTTCGGCCTGCAATGGATGGTAGGCGGTCTCCCCATTCTCGCCTTCCTCTTTGTCCCCGAGTCCCCAAGCTACCTCCTCCTAAAGGGTCATACCCAGGCCGCCCACCGCTCTCTCGCTGCCATCTACGGTCCTTCGAACTCAATCCCTGCCCGGCTAGCGTTTCTCCAAACTGTAATCTCTAATGAAAAAAAGGTGTCGAGTAATGTGACCTACCTCGATTGTTTCCGTTCTACCAACCTCAAACGAACCCTTACTGTTTGCCTGCTCATGTTCGGCAATGGCCTAATAGGAACCGCCTTCTTAACACAAAACATCTACTTCCTGGCCCTCGCCGGCCTCCCGGTCATTCACACCTTCGACATCAATATCGGTGGATTTGCTTTGGTCCTCGTCATCATGCCACTCGTATTCTCGCTTGATTGCGTTGGCCGCCGGCAATTGTACCTCATAGGCGTCGCCGGTAACATCGTTACGCTGGGGGTCGTGGGTGGGCTCCGTTACGCACCGTCTTCGAATACTGGGGCAATATGGGCAATCGCCGTCCTCCTCAACCTCCTAATAACGTGGCAGACGTTTACGGTTATTCCGATTTCGTGGAGTATGGGGCCGGAGTTGAGTTCGTATGCGTTGAGGCAGTACACGCAGAGTATAAGCGTTATGATGCAAGCTTTCACTTCCTGGATATTCGCCTTCGTTACACCTTATATGTATAACGTCGGTGCTGGATCTGGAAACCTGGGGGCCAAGACTGGATTCGTTTACATGGGAGCGAGCATTTTGTTGTTTGTTGTTGCTTTTTTCTGGATACCAGAGACTCAAGGGCTGACAACTGAGCAACTTGATTATCTTTACAGTAACAGGATCGCCCCGAGGAAATTCAAGGACTTTGTGACCCCGAGTCAGAGCGAGCTTGTTAGTGTTTGTCCTGTGGGCAATGGCCAAGCGAAAACAAAAGAGGCGGAGTTGAGTGGTTAGAAAGTGGGGAGTGAGATCACCCAGGGAAGTTGAGTTCTTATCTATATATCTGTTCTCTGAAGTTTATTCGTTTGGTATTGGAATTACAGCGCAGGTATTGGGTCCAAATGGCATGTTAGGCAGGATTCATTTAGGATGGAAGGCGACGGTCTGGATGGAGTAGAACTTGCGGTGTTGGTTTGGTTAAGCTAAAAGCAGGATTTTTGACTAGCCAGGCTTAGGTGTAATGGGATGGTCAGGCTTTCATTCTACCTGTAACGTGTGTGTTCTTAATGGGACGAGGCGCAGATTTGATTTTGGCGCGATAGATGAGGATGACTATACATGTTACGTATACCCGGCTCCAAAGTCCAGACTCCAGAGGATATTTAGAAACCCCTGCCCTCTATTTCTAACCTCGCTCTCTCTCTCCATCTCTCTCTACCACTCCCTCACTAACTAACTCACCAACACTACCCACCACCCACCAAACACACCCTACCCTCCCCTTCAACCCAACCCTAATCAACCCACCACCCAAATTATTAAATACCAAACCGCGGCTAAAGAGTCACAACTCACAACTCACAACTCACTTCAAACCTAGAAATACTTATATATCTCTCTCTAATCACAAAACGCACACCACTCACATACCACACCTAGCCAAAGCACAGCCGCAGATGTATCTCTCCGCCTCGAAAACACTAAACAGAGATGCCTTCTTGGCGTATACTTTATGTGTAAGATAACTAAGTAACTAATGTTATACTAACGAGTTGTAAGTTAGGTGCTTCAGCTAGTGTTGTGATTCACGACCGCTTCTATGAGCTAAAGGGGGTACTGGATAGGCGACTGGATTAGCGGCGCGGAATCAGGTTCGTGTGAGAGAGGGGAGGAGGAGGAGTGGGGAGGGGAGATACTTGTTAATACTCTCCTCTCCTCTCAGGTCTCAAGCCAATGAAGCAGGGAATCTTGTGAGGGAGGGGAAATCTGGTAATCTTACTTGCATGGCCAAAATCCTGAACTAGGTAGTCCCTAGCACAGACAAAACATATTTTCGACATACAGTAGCATGACGCCAGTAAGCAGCGCTGGAGTCTGCAGGTGCGAGAGGAGCGCGGTGTGGGTTTGTGTTTTTTTTGTGCAAGAGATAGGTATATCTATAATTCCAATTTCCGTACCTCTGCTTCTATTCGTTGTGTAGGAAAAGCAACAAGTGAGTAAACGCCTCTTAACTCTCCTACTTTTTATATCCTAGGTTTGGATTCGTTATGGAATAGAATGGAAATAGGTTGATTCTAACTATGCTATGCGGTATATAGTAATACAGTAGTGTTGTTTGAGTCCTTGCGCAAGAAAGGGATTGTAGCAGTAGTATCTAACCCGCTATAGTTAGACAGTTTAAGGCGACTCACAGAAGTGAAGGAGAGAGGACGCTAAGAAGGTAGGATGGGTTATAATAACTCATAAGCTATTAAGCTTGAGACTACGGTGTCAGATTTGGGTTTTGAATAAGGGAAAAACTTTCAAGGAGAGAATAGGTAGGATTTTCATGCATATAAGATTTTATATATTGTTCTTCTGTAGACGAATCTGAGACTTGAAGGGAGTTGTATTTTGTTGTAGAAGTCTAAGCTCTGTTATGGAATTAAATTGAGATAAAAGAAGCTTCGTGTTCTTATTATTCCAGGTACTACTAGTTAGTCTCTGGATAGTTAATTCTAAACTGGTAAATAAATAATGAAATACTAAGGGGTTTGGAGACTTGACTTGCTTTTGATTATTATTCGCTTGATTTTAATATTCTGGTTATTTAGATGTTGAAAACGGAGTTGGTAATTAGGAGTAAGTGATTTTTAAATTACAGTTGAAGTTTTGTGTTAAGAAACCAATAGCTAGCTTAGGTTAGCTAACGAGTCTGGTGACAAAAGTCGGTGTTTATAGAGTATTTTAGCGAGAGAAGGTCGCTATTACGAATTCCGGTTTTTTCGCGCAATGTTATAAAGGCATTTTAACTTGGGGCTGTTAAACCTTTGCCAATTCTTATAATCAAAATCGAGGATTTAAGGGGAAATAATGTGCAGTTATTTAGTATCTTTCAAGTGATAATAGTAACTCGGATTTTCGAGATGCCATTTGAGCCTGGAAAGCAGTCTGTAACACGGAATTTTATTGCCAGGCTTGTAAAGCGGAGCCAGTACTTCTATTTCAACTCCCACCTAATGCTCCATGAATAAGCAGTAGATATAAACGAATATATCTAAACATTCCATGCAAAAACTTAACTTCTCCTAATCTGATCCCGGGCTTGGTCAAGATTCAAGTTCGTTGAGGCTGTGCGCATAACCTCGCTTCGAAAGCGAGATCCTGGCGATGGATTATCTTATCCTGGGGTGTATGATCTGCGTATTGTTCAGGCCTTGGTGCGGCGTATTCTTGAACCTAAATCTCTCGGGGATTTTCATGGATTGGGCATACTGTAAGGAAGGGGCTCAGCCTCCTTGTAGTTCTGGACTCGGCTTATTTTATATTTCGTGTAGACGGTGGGAGAGGCTTCTCGTCTCGGCTTCTCTGGATATAAACGTTCAGTATATACTCGGGTACGCAGTCTGCTTCAAGCCTGAATCCTAGGGTATTCTTGAAGTTTGAAACGGGCCAGTTGAATTTAGAGATTCAAAAGCTTAGATTGAAATACAGAAATCCGAGAGGTCAATTAACAGAAGCGATTTTGAGGGCTCCCTTGGATTCAGACATTTGGGCACACTCACTGAGTGTTGCCAGCAAGACATTTGGATTGAGGGACTAAAGCACGGTATAACACTGGTAGTATGAAGTTAATTTCAGGGAGAAGGACGAAGGAGGGTAGGGAAGGAAGGAGCTTGCGATAAGATCTGCAGGTGTTCACTTAAGTAGTATGGAAACTCCATGAAAACACAGGAGGATAGTTTTGGAGGACCGGCTAGACTGCTACAGCCCTGCCAGCCTCGCTTTGCACAATGCTGTTCTCGAACGAGTCTATTCTTGAGGCTTTCGGACACCCGCGACTCTATAAACTTAGCTCACCACAAACGTTCGTAGGAAGAAGTCTGCGGTCAGGAAGAAAGGTGCCATTTCTAGCGATTCCTGCCCTCTTCTAGCCTGGAAGCAGTTCATCTGAGAGAATTTGCGGTGAATAAAGTCGTTTGAAATCCAAGGTAGTCTGCGAGATCATGCAGTTTCCGGTCATATTACCTGGAGTGAGCCTCTTTTCGAAGAACTTTCTTTATCAAAGACCCGGGTGCCGACGCTGGATTTGCGATACCCCTCCATACCGTCCGCGATCCGAAGGCAGGTTGTAGGATCTTTCGGCTGCTCATTCCTTTGTTGCTCGAATTCTCGCAAGTCGAGTACCTGCAATGCCTAGTCTTATCTCAAAATGAATTGTCTTTATTGTCTTTATTGTTGAAGGCGGTAGTGAGCACGAATGTCGTCTTCTATTGAAGTCTCGGGTACCTGCAATGAATTCGTCACATCCGTCCCAGTCCCATCCCAACGGAAAGAAGGTCACGAGATAATACTAGCTCTGAAGCTCTCTTGGAACGAAACAAGTTAAGAGCTTATGTACTGTACCTGCAGTATTCTCATCCCAAAACCCGGTTTCGAGATCTTGAGATGCTTATGCCTTCCTTTCCTCTCCCGCCTACAAAAGCACATTATTCTTGATCGTCGGGCTCTTGGGTACCTGCGTGTCATTAGTTGCGATCCAAAGAGGGTTTTCGAAGTTGGGACGTTTATGCCTTTGTCTAGAGAAGAGGTGAACGTGTTCTCGAAACATCTGAAACATCCGGAAACGGCGTTTCGACATTAGCACGCCATCTCGTTTCCTGTTCCCTTTGCCCAAGATTCCAGGCTATTGAAGATGAAGAGGGAGTGGCAGTGCAAAATTCAGGCTTTTGTGTTTCATTCATGCTCACCTCCACCTCTCACGATATGCTCATCACGTGCGATGAAGAAAACTGTCAAGGAAGAGAGCACTGTATGGAATGAGGAGGACAGGGATAGACACAGCCTTGCCCAAATAAACCTGTAACCTGTAACCTGTACCTATAACCCCCCCCCTGGTGTTTCAGGCGGGCTGATCGGCGAACGAACCTATTTCTGAACTGCACAGTACCGAACAGTGCAGTACGGGACCAAAACCCAAACCAGAACGATCTTACTGTACATATCTCGCTGATCGCCGCCCCTGAGTGGGAGAATCGAGAGTCAGTGCTCCATGGTGCGAGAAGGGCGAAGGTTTCAGGTTCTGAACAAGAGGAGGTACAGTACTGGGCGGGATCTCTCGCCCTCATCTGTGAGACAAGCGCGTGCACAGCTCCTCGAATCTGCCTGTCTGACATGACATATGCCATCTGCAATCTATCTCTCCTTTTACTGTACTGTACCACGGAGAACCATCTGTTCATCTTATTCGGGGAGGGAGCCAGAGAATCCGGAGCCGCGTACAGTATTTTGTTACGCGTGCTACTTGGGAGCACTGTGGTAGCGCGCGCGGCGACGGTGGCTTTCGCCTCCCGATTCCTTATTTAATTACTTTGTAGTTATTTAAACTTTGCACAATATAATTCCTCTTCTTGACGAAATCAACCTCCACGGAGTGGCCCCCCGGGAAGGCCAGCGGAGCGTCATTGGCTAGGGCCCTTCTTTACAGTACAGTATGTGAGCGGGGGTTTGGAAGTGAGTCCTTTGGTGGAGAGTGGTTAGAGACTCTCTCTCTCTCTCTCTCAACAGAAATAGAAAAGGGACGAAGGCGTTGACGCGATGCCCTGTGAATGGCCTCATTTCCGAGGTTGAGTTTGAACGAGAGGAGGCGGAGGCGGAGGCGGAGGCGGAGGGATTGGAGGGATTAGCGCGAGAGTTCTGATTTCTGACATACAGTGCATAATGCTGAATTGTGCATGCATATATACTGTATAGTACCTGTGCACATTTCCCTCACTTCTTTTCTCTCCCTCACTCCTCATCTTGCGACTTGCACTCTCCTCTCAATTCTCCCACAACAGCACGAAATACGCGCTTCCCGCGATCCCCCCTCAATTGGCCACCGTCCGTCCACGCCTACCCGGCTAAATACTGACGTGCATGCATGCACGCAGACGTGGAAATTCCAGTCCTGTGAGACAAGATGGATGGGCAGAGGCGCAAGTTGCATAGGCGCCGACGAGGAAAGGTGGTGCGGGCTGCAGCGACTGGTGGGCCGGGTCAGTGAAGGCTTGGGGCTTCGTACATTGACGAGATCTGGTGCGGCACCCTAGGGACGGGGACGGGGCAGAGTCTGTGTCTGTGCTGTGCTCTGCTTGCTCTGTTGTGCTCTGCTGTGCGTTTGGATCAAGACTCATGAGCCAAGAGGGATAGGGATGCATAAGGAGACGGGCGATGGGAAAAGAAAAGGGAGGGGAAATCGTGGGGCGAGGGGTGAGGGAGAGCGAGGTGAGGTAAGATTGATGTGCTGGCAATGTGATATGGGCGTGAACGACATTGTTGGTATTGAATGATTCTAGCTGTGATGGTATTGTGATGGTATTGTGATGGTATTGTGATGGTATTTCTAGTGTTTGTGAAGAGCGATTGGTTGCCATGTTGTTTTCTTTCCAGAGGGTTATTACTTGGCTTAGACTGCGGCTGGCTTTTTCTTTCCTTTCATTCCCATTCTTTTCATTGGCAGCGCATGATTTTGGAGCTCAGCCACCCCTGACTGGCACGTAGAGGGGAAAGGGGGAGGCTGGAAAGGGCAATAGAGAGACTTCGAGGATAGACTTCGACAAGAGTTGCAGACTGTTCGGAGGGATTGTGAACCCAAGTCCCAATGCACCCCACTCAGCTGTGTGAGGTGAAGGAGATCCACATAAGAGAGTTATGAATAGAGAGTACAGTACACTTGTGATCGGAGGGTTGGTGAAATGGTTTCCTTGGCTTGTTTGGATAAACATCACACGTTGAACTTTAAAGGCGGTAGGCGCAAGGCGCAATTAGATACAGTAGGTAGGTGGTGCTACAGTACGGTATTCTGTTCAATAGATCGTTCGACTCTTACTGTAGTGTTTTTGGATCAGATAAAGTGGTGATTAGCAATGGCCGTTTCGAGGCACCTGTAATGAAATTCAAGATTTGATGCTCAATGCAGTATTGCAAATTGCAAATTGCAAATGCAATTGATCAAACACATAACCACATTCAGCCCTGATAGCTTTCCCTTTCGGTACCCTCGAAACCTCGTGTTGACGATCAACTTTATGCATTAAGCCGTCTCCTTGTCATATTCAGAAGACCGGCTTGTACTGTACAGTACAGGTATTTTTGCTGGCTATAGACCACCGTACTATACTTTGTACTAGTACAGTAACTCTAGAGACTTCGAGTCCTCGAGGTTAGCAAAAGCCTTTTTGCCTGATCTCTCTATCTTTGCAGTCTGCCGCTGCTGGCTTAACAGGATTATCAACCATGATGAACCCACTCTCCCTTGCTGGAGCTCCAACACACAAAGTCTGCTCCTTCGTAAACGCACGATAAAGCCAGCAGCCAAGTTAAACAACCAGCCTATTAGGGAGCTGCCTGGACTCCGGACTGCGAAGTAAGAAGTATTTCACGCACGCTTCCTGGACCTGAGATACAGGCCCCTTGCTGTGCCTTGTCCTGGTCCTTGTAGCCTTGTCCCTCCTTGTCCCTCATGAGCTCGGCCATCTTTCTCCTTGTCCACCCAAGAGTCACTGACCAATACCTTCGTGAGTATACTGTAGTCATAGAGTCCCAAAGTCCCAGGCCCTCCCTCCTCGCCCTCTCCTTGCCCTCCCAAGAACGACCTCTGCATTCTGCATCAACGAATCCCACAAGAAAATCAAATCGATCCCCCTGTCTTTCCTCCCCCCTCCCCCCTCGACAGTATGGTACAGTACAGTACATTACTGTACAGTATGTCCAGTTCCCTTGTGCCTCCTGTCCCGCCCATGCCACCTCACATCTCAATCCTGTTTCTCTAGTCCCAATCCAGCCTAGCCCTGAACCCGCTCCCAGCCAATAAGCTGGCCCGCACACCACCCCACTCGCCAGTTGGCTACTGCAGCTACCACCACTAGTCTCGCCTCCAAATCGCTTCTCGTTCTCTCTCTTCGCAGTTCTGCTTTCTCATCGTCCATCCGTCTTCCTTCACTTTACACCGCCCTTCTCTTTTCCTGTCCGTCGTCGTTGTCATCCCTCATCCTTCGCCCCGAGAAGAAGATAATTCAGTCCAGATTCTGCAGAGAGAGCAAGAGAGAGAGAGAGAGGTTGCCCCAGTTTGGATTTGAATTGCAAATTTTCGCCTTCTACAGACTCTTTTGTACATCCGCACTCTTCGCTCGCCCACCACACCACTTGAACGAACTTCAACTTCAGTATCGATACCCTTCACCACACTCCAAATTTACACCCGCCAACCACCCCACGGCACCTCTGTTCGTTCTCACATCGCCTGTCGACTTTGCGAACAACTCCTTCGCCCTTCGATCCTGCTCCTTTTGATCGAACAAGGACAATTCATCGACGTCTGCCTTTCAATACCAGTCGGTCGCTCTTTGTTGATTGCAGAGCATCGCACTTACTCCGCCCGCCCGCATACCTCGAAAACGTTTTCGCTCTCTACTACATCAAGCATCTTCTGCTTTCATCAGCTCAAAAGAACACTCCTGTACTTTGCAACGACTACATAGTCCGCGACGCGTGTCGTTTTCCCTCGGATCACCCGGCTTCTATGCACACTTCTTGGGTCATAACCAGCAAAGCTATTCATTACAAACTTCCAACTTCACACAAGTCTTCTTGCTGCCTACTTCATAGGCTTGTCTCTTGCTCTACCGCGAGCTATTTTTTCACTACTACATAATCTTTCAGCATATTCATACGTACCGTACAAATCGATCGACTTCGCTCGGTCATCTAATTCCGCTAATACACTTCGATTTGCTCACTTGCTGAGCCCTCCGACAAACCAACAGCCTTCACTCTCTCGTTGTTGAGTTTGCAAAAGACAATCCCTAAGATTATCACCAAAACACACCACCTGTACAACAATAAGCCTTGAGTATGGACGCAGGCGGTCTTGCTCAGATGTCCTACAGCAACTTCCCTTCCAGCAATGGACTGGGCATGCCTGGTTCGGGCTTTGCTTCGAGACGGGCAAATGGTACGAATATCAAGCGCCTCTCATTCGAACTAGCCAAATCCTCTGACCACCAGGATAACGGTGCTCCAACACCTCGCACGTCCAGGTCTCACTTGCTTGCGGGTTTGAGAACAGCTCCCAAGTCAGCCACCTCCAGCACGTTCCCTTCAACTGCACCTCCGACCCAACTTCAGCACAACACTGGATTGAGCAGCAGCATGTATGCCGATAAGGATAGCTACGGAGGACCAAAGACCTCGGTCTTCAACCAACAAGGTGGATACGCCCAGATGAATCCCAACCGCCAGATATACTCTGTCCCAGAGCAAATCCTGGCACCTCCCGAGATTCTTGTTGATGAGCACGGCCAAGATCAGATGGATCCCACTCTGTATGCTCAGTTGGTTGCCACCAACATGTACCTCGCAGAGCAACAGCAACGCCTCCAACAACAATTGATGAACGTGCAGGCAGCTGCTCAACAATTCCAGGGAATGAACTTGGGTATGGGAAACCAAATGCAGCAACAGTTCTCTACTCCTCCGATCACTCCTCAAAACATGTATCAACAGCCACAGGTCAAGAACCAAATGCAGCCTATCATCACCCCGGTGATGGGGGCTCAACCCGGGGTCTATTCGTACTACAACCCAATGACCGGACAGCAGAGCTACTTCATGGACAACAGCGTGCAGCAGAACCAATACATGGACCAACAGGTGCAGCAATCGCCAAATAACTATTCTCCACCTCAACAACATGGCACTCCACGATTCCAGGTCTCACCACCTCCTCAATCCGAAAGCCCCACATTCACACGAAGCATCAGTCCACCTAAGAAGTCGCTATCTCCGCCCCAGGATCATGCTCCTCTGCCACCACCATCTGCTGGTGCGTTCCGTCGTGGGCACCGCAAGGCAACCTCAATGGCCATTGGCACTGACATGCCGGTAACGATGGAGGGCCCCAAGTCTGCACTTCTCCCAAAGAGCGTCGGATTCCCATCTACCCCGGTCTCTTCCGGCTTTGGACCTGGTCAAGCTCGTGCTGGTGAGCACCCAATCCGCCAACCCCGTGGACCCCCTCCTTTGGATGAATTGAAAGCCAAGCCCACCACCAAGTTCGAGGGCAGCAAGAACTTCGCTACTCGTACTCGCCGAAGTGCTGTTCACAACTTGGTTCGCGCGGGAATGGAACGTCGCAGAGCTCCAGGAAGTGCAGGCTCAGGTAGCATGTCTCCTGTCTCTGAAACCGGCGATATCGCATTCTCCGTCTCCTCAGACAACGACTCTGACAGCGGTCGTAGCGGCAGTGGAAGCCTTTCCGGTCGCCCAACCCTCGGAAGCTCTCGTACTTCCGCTCACGGTGCTATTGGATCCGATCGCCCATCCTCCCGCCAGAAGGAACGCTCTCTAGAACGAAAGTCTGTGACATCCGTGGACAGTAACTTCACCACCGCCAGCGTGAGCGGCGATGAGGGATCTGCTGTTGGAGGTAGCTTTGCTGCAGTGTTCAAGAATGGAGGCAAGAAGCCCGAGGCTGTCGAGGCCGAGAAGAAGGCACCAATGCTCGTTCTCACATCGGCTGAGAAGCGAAAGACCTCTTTCCACTAGAGGATACGAACCAAAAAAAAGTGTCAACTGGTTGACATCCGATCACTCATTGTGTTTGTGTCAATTTGATATTGCATTCACCTGTGCATATTGCCTTGCTTTACCTTTATGATGATGATGAGAATACCGAGTCCCTAATTCGCAATACAACAAACAGACATTTCTCTATTTTTCTTTTTCGACGGGATGATACATCCAAGGGCTGGATTCAGATGTGTGGGATAGAAGATAGGATGAAAGTGGCGGAGTGAACCTGACCTTGGATTGTATTCATGACTTGCATATTGGCGAGGCTGGGTTTGGGGTACGTGTTTCATTTGAGTATTTCCTCGGCGTCATCTTGCATTTCTTGGTCTTCTGGAGGCCTGGACGACGAACGGTTTGGAAAGGAACACAGGAAATTGTTTTAAGATATATGATTACAACCAGCCTGGATTGCGAGGTATGACTTGGAGGGAGGATCAGGCTTGGGATATGTTTTTTTAGCATTGGATTATTGATAGGGTGGATGTGGTGGACGGAGAGAGATAGGACAACTTCTTGTCGAATCACGTAGCTTAGTCTAAGCTGGTAGAAGGAATGAGAAATATCGTAGCAACACGTTAAATACGTTCTAATGTTTTTCTGGTAGCATTTGACTCGTTGCTCTGGTCCCCAATCAATCCCGCGAGTTTGTATGAGTAGGTGAGGGTAAGTGCAAACCAGCTTCACAGTACAGCATTCGGAAGGAAGCAAGGAGTTGACATTAAGCAAAACCAAACACTTCACAGCCCAACTTGTCCTGCATTTACACAAACTACACGCTCTAGAAAGCTACAGAATCTATCAAACAGAACACTACCATATCTCTCTTTAGAATGATACATTCATCCTGCCACCACTCGACTATGTAGTTTCGTGGAGCTTGATGATCAGGCTCTGCGAACTATCTCGACCTTCTTATCCAGTAAAGGTATCCCCTTCGTTATCTGTTCTTCATTAACTAATTACTGCCATAATGACTATTTTCGCCTTATGAAGTTAAGCAGGCTCGCTCTTTACGAAGTTGCTTCTTAAGTTGACTTCTACACTTATGTATAGAAACAACGCATGAAGTTGGGTTCCAGACTTGCCCCTGGCCGAGCGGCTGAACTTCTGCCTAGAGCAAGTCGTAACGAAGTAACAACCTTGTTTTTGTATTCTAACCTGCATCATTCATTCTCTAACGTCCGAACTATAGCGAAATTCTCCTCAAACTATGCCATGGAGACGGATCTGTGCAAAACCTGTCAGGATATCTTCAACTGTACTGGTCTTATCTCCGGGGAGGCTAAACGGTGGGACCTGAAGCAGCACGCACCTGGAGAGCCACCACCACATGAGCCGCATAAATACTACGATACCCTTCCGTCATGGAAAGCCTCTGCTGGCGCTGGATGTCCTCTATGCATTTCACTATGGGCAAAATTCAACGTCTCGGTTATGCGGAATCGGCTCGACAAAACGGCACCTGTTCCTCCATTCGAGGTTGAGATCTACTCGTCTACTATCGAGCATCGCGGCCAAGACGAGCGACCGCTCTACATGTATTTGAAACTAAATTTTAAGTTTCTAAAGCCGGAAATTGAAAGCACTGAATTCCATCTTGAAATGCACCTTCATTATGAAGATTCGGTTACTCCGCAGTGTAAGCGACTTCCAACTTACGGTATCCATTTCTCGCAGACCAAAGAGAGCCGCAATTTTCCAATTCTGCCTAAAGAAGAATAAATCTCTAGCCTGAGGGTTTAGAACAGACTTTGCCGTCCTACTCCGACCTCAAAGTTCAAGTCTTATTTTGCCCACAATCTTCAGGCCTCATGCTTTCCTTGGATTCTCAGGTGTTCCATGAACAGCAATTCAGAGAGGCAAGGCAAATCGCGGAAATATGCTGGTCGGAGAGCGCCATAGTTACCATAATCTCTCCCTTTACTTGGAAGTCAAAGATATGTTTGATAAGATTCCCGGTCTGCGAACCTTCCCTTCTGCCCACACTTTCTCGTTTCAGTCCGTATTTATTCCCGGTTTTGCCACAAATCACGCTCTAAGGGAAATACCTCCAAACTGGAGCAGCTATAGCTTGCGGTACAGCTGACGTGGATTTAGTCCCTGAGTTGATGATCGAGCCGTCTACAGGGTCGCCGAATGCCATGAAACTTATCAATAGATGGCTTCATATGTGCTAGCGCGAGCATTCAGAATGCAATGACAACCACATCGAGACCACTATCTCTCCAACACGTCTCTTACGTGTATCACACGGCAATCTCGCTTTGGTCGAAACAGACACCCTGTCAAAAACTCCAAGCTATCTCACCCTAAGTCATTGCTGGGGCAAGATTGAGATCCTCAAGCTGTTTCGATGCAACCTTTCGGCATTCAAGCAAGAGATACCAGAAGCCCATTTGTGCCAGCCTTCAAGGATGCAATCCAGGTGACTTGTGCTTTGGAATACAAGTATATCTGGATTGACTCGCTATGCATCATACAGGATGACGAGGATGACTGGCGCAAGGAAGCTTCCATCATGAGCGACGTCTATGGTGGCTCTATCCTCAATCTTGCTGCCTCAGCTGCGAAAGATGGAAACGGAGGGTGCTTCATTCAGCGAAATAATAACGCTTTGAGGGTTCTTCGGCAAAATCGTATCAGACGACCCGATCCGTTGAGTCCAAAGCAGTTCAGAATTTCGGATGCACAAGCTTACTCGGATTGTGTCCAGGCATGCCCTTTGAGCAAGCGTGGGTGGGTATTTCAAGAGCAATTTCTTGCTTCAAGAACGCTGCACTTCACGAAAGACCAAATGTACTGGGAATGCAGTACAAAATTGGCTTGCGAAAACTTTCAAGGTGAGTTACCGCGGGCTGCTCTATTTACGACAATCCCTAGGTATAAGTGGAAAGGTGTTTGGGAAAGTGTCCTTCATCACTACCCGGGACGCAGATTGACATACGAGACGGATAGGCTTGTAGCATTATCGGGGGTTGCCAGAACGGTGCAGCGGGAACACGGAGGGGAGTATGTCGCCGGAATGTGGAAGGCTGATCTCCTTGATCAGCTTCTGTGGAAGCACACGAAGTTTGGCTACAAACACGGTCCATGTCCAGCGACCAACGCTACACTGCCCTCCTGGTCCTGGGCCTCTTATGCTTGTCCCGGGGGGATCAGTACCACGTGGTGCTGCTGGGGACGTGATTACAATCCCGAGAGAAGGCACTTGAGCGAGGTTCTAGATGCACAAGTAGTTCTCAAAGGGGAAGACCCGTTTGGGGAGGTGCTTTCGGAGAGTAGGCGTGTTTAGGAGCAGTTGGCATGAGCATAATGATAATCGGATGGTGACTGAAGATCCGGAGTGCTGGGCGGGGGAGGAGATTTATGAGAGAAGGGACGGTATGGGAGAGGACTGGAAGACGAGGTATAGGATCTCTATTATTTAACTCAAGAATCCGGATTCGTCGAGTAGTATTATATAAAGCCTGCGGTTCTAGAATAAGACAGTGGAATCTTTAACGAACCAATAACGAAGACTTCCTCCATAACCTAAGTAAACAACTTAATAAGCAAAAACTACGCACTACTCCGTGTATTTCCGCGCAGAAACTGAGTTCTCAAGCCACGTCAGCAGCTACTCTTAGTACTCTACGAAGAAAAAAAACAGGCTTAGTTCAACATCCACGCAAACGGAATAACTACCTCTCTCTCAGCAAACCAAATCCCAATCAATCCTACCCACTAGAACTACACTCTATGCCCACCCGTCCATCCATCCATCCAGCCGTACAGCTTTTCAGTTTTTACAAAGTCAAGCGCAACAACCTAAATGCGTCACTTGCCGCTGAACGTATCCTCTCCTCATGAAATTACAAAGTTACGAAGAAAAGGGCATTCATTGATTCAAGGCCTACAATGCAATACCTGTGAAATATTCCATCTGCTTCCTGTCCGTTTTCGGAATGCGGATTGTGGTAGATTGAGCGGCTGCTGGGTGCGGGTAGGTAGGTGGGTAGGTAGGTAGGTATTGCTTACCTTGGATCTGTCCTATCTCGGTTTTGTGTGTATGTACTGGAAGTTGTGGGTAAGCTAGCCGGGCCCCTTTTTAAGCGAGGGAAGCGAGAAGTGACAGGTGAGTTGGGTGGGGTGGTGGTGGCTGTTTGTTTGTTTTTTGGGAGGTTAAAGTTGGTTTTGAGGTTGTAGGTATGTAGTTATGTAGATATTTAGATATGTAGATATGTAGATATGCATATACGCAGTCAACGCTAACTCAATTTTCCAAGACAAAATGCCGAGGTACGATGTTAGGTACGTACTGTGCGCACCTGTATAACACTCTTCCTGTCCCCAAACCGAGAGAAAATCCGAAACTTGGGAAACAGAGATCTATACTCTTTATGCATACATGACTTGGTGTGATGATGGAGTGGTTTAGGGCTCCTGTGTGGCTAGACGGGGAATGTGGCGCGTCGTCTGAGTGTTGGTCTGCGTGGACGGGGGGTTGGAAGTGAAGAGGCTTGTTCTAGGGAGCGGTCGGTTAGGGCTCGAGGTGAGTGTTTCTTGGTGCTGGTGTGGGGCGGGATGGGAGGGGTTGGGGGAGAGTGCTGGGTAGAAGAGGCTTTTACGTGCGGGGCGGGCGAGTGGGCGGACTGGGTTGTAGATATGTGGAAAGAGGAGATTGCAGAGTGAGATGTAGAAGAGTCTACACCTGGAAGTGCAGGAGAAGCGGCAGAAGACATAGAAGGAGTAGAACTGTTGAAAGAGGGATCTGAGGTGGAGTTTGTCGAGGAATGTAAACTCTTGAGTATTATTACAGGCAAGTTGGAATGACCAACAGTAACGTTTCCTACGGGAATGGGACACGATTTGCTGGCTGTGGTCGTAGTCTTACTTTTCTCTCCGCGAGCGCGCAGTAAACGATATCCACGGTTTTGGCCCCAACCCCAGTTCCTACCGTCGTCTTGGTTGGAGGGAGGAGCCGAGTCGTAGCATGGTGCCCTTGGATATACGTATGTGCGAACACCACCCAAGGTTTGATACTCGATCCGTGTGTGGCCCAAGACCCAGTATGCCCGCCAGCCACGGGGAGCCGCAGGGAGATCTAGGACTCTGTTGTCCTGCTCCCTGTAATAGAGACGCGTAAAGGAGTTTTGGAAGCGATACTCCTCGATATCCGTTATCTAGATTGGATTCCAACCTGTGGGCAATGTTGGAGGCGGTGGGCGTGCGTCGGACGTTAGTCTATCTCTTTGTACCTGGTTTGTGTAGGTATTCTGATACTCCCACCTCCCTCTGTCGCGATTGAAATCTGGAGTCCAGCCTGTATACCCCACCACTGGTGTGGGGGGGAGCATACGGTCTCGCCAGGCATCTCGCGCGCCGTGGCGGATAGTGTTCATCTTGCACCTGTCGCAAACTTGCCTGAAACCTGCCCGCTGGTGTGAAGCAGGAACGCCATATGTTAAAATGTTTCCTCCACGGATTGCTGGAGTCATTCTCAAGATGTTGTCTTCGCCGTGCTCACCCAAGCCATTTCCACACGAAGTGGCTATTCGAATACCTCCATTAGAACCTTGCCACACGGTTATACCAAATGGATTATTTGGGGAGATAATAAAGGGAGATCTTTCCATGATAGCCACCAGGTCGATACCTGCCTGAAAGGCAAGCTCGGCAAGCTCGGCGTCTGACAGCATTTGATGCCAAGGATAAAAACCAGACAAAAATTTGCCAGCGGAACTTTTTTCGATGTACATACCCGTACTGTATCTAGGACCAGGGATTTGAATTTGGCAAAGGGCAAGCTGGGTTAAAGAGACCAGTATAGCAATAGCGAAAAGCCATGCGCGGATCATCCTGGAAGCGCCCGGCTTGGTGTTAAAGGCTGAGGATGGTATAGGCAAGTTCTAGGCAGCCGATGGTTCTTGTTGTATGGAGTTTTTGCTAACAGGAATAGACCTATAATGGGGAAAATGCAGAAGGAGAATGGTGACTAAACAGGCTGAACAAGATGAAAATAGCGAGGAGAGGAAATAGAAGCAGACGAAATACAATGACAATAAGGAGGTTGCGCAGGAGCTCAAAGCCTCTTATATATACTAAAACGAACGAGCAGACCTCGTCGTTTCTTCCGTCATGCCCTGTTGCTCGTAAAATAAATAAACACGTATTTGTTTAATCATAGAAGGAGGTTGGGGGTTGTTGGAACCTGAAATTTGGCCAAGCCCGGCCCCTAGTCCGCAGGCACAACGGCGCTAACGAGTCTGCCCATTTCAACCCAGTTCCAACGACAACTTTCCTATTGATCATTCATTGATCGTCCATTACAACTCTAAATCAGATCGGAATTCCAAGAACAGAACGAGATGTCATCCAACCAAAAATTGCCACCGATCCAAAGAGTCTTTACATCTGCTTTCCTAGCCTTTAGCTCTTTACCCCAAGAGCTCCGCACCCTTATCTGGCTGCTCTCCCTTCCATCTCCCCGCCTTGTCTACATCGAGTCCCATTTCTACCATCCCCAACTCACCCTTCCACGGCCAGCTCCACGCCACCAATCGATCCCTCACGAAGGCTCCCCGGATTGCCAGCAGTGGCTTTCGTCACGCACGCCAAATGGTGATATCCTAGCACTTTTAAGCACGTGTAAAGAATCAAGAGTTGCGGTCAAGGGGTGCTATGAAGAGGTGTTTCCAGGGACTTGGTTTGGGGGCGAGAGAGATTGGCTGTATGTGGATTGGGGGAGGAGCGGGTATGGGAGTGTGTATAGTCCAAAGTCATTCCTCTCATTCCCACTTCTGGCCGAGAAAGTGAGGAAGCTGGTGATAGGTGGTGATAATTTTGCTTATGATGAGTATAGCCAGGTGAGGGAAGTAGAGAAGTGGATGGTGAACACGCTCTTACCTGTGTTTACCGGGTTGAGTGAGGTCGTATTGGCGGACCAGTGCCATGCGTTGGATAGCCGCGGGAAAGGGGAAAGGGAGGAATTGGTGTGGGGGCTAGATGGAGAGGAGCTAGGTATCGAGGGCTGGTTTGCGGATATGTTAGTTTGGGGGGAAGGGGGGCAGGCTTGTGTGAAGAGGGCAGGGTTTGATGAGAGGTTGTTTGTGAGGGAGTGGAAGCGGAAGGAGAAAGAGAAGGGAAAGGGTATAAAGAGGGCTCGGCCAAGGATTCTCAAGAAGAGTATTGTAAATGCTCATATTAAGAACCGACTGTTGGATATATGTGGTGAAGAAGAATATATCTGGCAGCTGGCGGTCTTGGATAGGGGGTTTGTTGAGGGGTGGCGCCCTAATTACGGTAGTATGGAGGTGGAGCAGCAGATTCAATACTTGGAGTTGGTGTTGGAAATAAGAGGGAATGAGGTTATATATGATGATTTTGGGGGTGAGATGATTGGTGCCGTGCACCGTGACATACCGGCTTTGGTGGAAAGGATAGATGCTCTGCGGGCTGGAATGGAAGTTGAGGAAGGATTTGCAGAGTTGGATTTAGGGGATGCTGAGCAGATGATTTGGGAGTAGGCAATACAGTCTAGGCTATATGGGGAGAGGGTTAGAACTTCTGAGAGCTATGATTTCGAGAATGATTTGGTGATGGAAGGAAAAGTAACAGCAGTATATCAATACAAAGATAGGAAGAACGGCCTGCAGAATGATTCACGTTAAGAACAACAGCGGTTTGTGCTTCATGCTTGCCCCCTAGCTGTGCCTCCTAAGTTATAATCGCGAAGCTCCGTATCTAAAAGATCTAAGACTAAAATATCGAAGGTTCTCTACTGCAGCTACTAAAATTGAATACCTGGGTATCTTTCCTGGCCCCGGGACTTGAACCTACCCACAAACATCCTAACTCATGCTATTCTGCCGCAAGTCTTGATACCAAAATAATCCTTACTCCCCTTCAACTGTTCGACAGACAGCAAATATCTATAAAGTATTAAAGAGGAAGTGAGAAAACAAGCAAGGACCCAAAATGCAACAAAAATGAAAGAATTTCAGTATGTCTTGTAAGTAGGTAACTTGGAACTGATTTCACTTGACATGACTGACTTGCAACATAGTTCTCACATTATCTTGGACAGCCAGTAAAAGGAAGTCCTGGCTAGTCCGACTTGTAACGGAATCCCCAGAATATTCTTAGCAGCCAGTTAAAAATAGTCATGGCTAGTCCGACTTGTAACGAAATCCCCAGAATATCCTTTTAAGAGCCAGTTAAAAATAGTCCTGGGCAGCCCGACCTGCAACGAATATTCCCAAGGGCCAGTTGGAAGAAGGGAGGGGAAGCCCGACTTGCAACAAAGAGGTAAGGGGAGGTTTGGGATAGAGGAAGAAAGACAATCCAGGTGTCCGACATGCAGCGATTATTCCCAAGGGCCAGTCAGAATCAAGCACCTTGACTCCGACTTGCAACGAAATCCCTAAACTGTCACTTAAGAATCAGTTGAAATTAGTCCTGGGCAGTCCGATATGTAACAAACACTCCACCTCTGCTTTTCTCTATCTGGCAAGTAGTATATTGTTGTTTTGGGGCTAGGATTGCAACAAAATCCTTTTTAGATACAAAGGATATTCTGTGTGGTGTGCAATTATGCTCAGATTATCCTCTCCCGGCAGGACACACAATCCTCCCCTCACATAATTCGGCTTGTATCGCTGCAACCTGTCGTAATACCATCTTTTGGGCTTTGAGTCTTGAATTTCTCGGTGGTAATGGTAATGGTAATGGTAACTACGGAAAGGCTGGTTCCTCCCTGGGCTGAATCTGTAAGTTGGAGTTGAGACCTTGCAAGAGTACTGCTTTGGAGTAGAAGAGTTTCAGTTAGAGAATATTGAAATGGAGTTTTAGGGAGCAATGCTTGATGTACGGTTGACATTGGTAGCAAATTGCTTTCTAATAAATCAGGAAGGGGTAAATCATAAATACAGAACAACACTTATGACAAAACGTGATACCACGCTTTGCATTGCTAAATGTGTATTATATACCTTCAATTACCCGCTCTTATTTGCGACAACACTACTATCCAGACTTATTAGAGGACCTTCAGGACAGAAATAACGCAGCCGGTGGTAATACCTCGATTCAAGCCGAGAGAGTTGGTGGGGAGTAGCTAGATGGCTAACCCCGGATCCCCAGATCTGCGACTTGTACCCTTCATTGGTGCCCCTGGGAAGTAAAATTGCAGCGCTCTCAAGGGTCGGAATAAATACGGTTTCGGGACTCGGGAGTTGAGAATCCCAACGGTAGTTGCGTAGATCGTCCCGAAAGGAGGGCAGAGTGGCCAGCCATAGATAGTTATTCCGCAGGAACTTCTGGACTTTGTCAACTTCCTCCGAGACTGAAGGACTTTGAGGTGTCAGGAGAGAATTCGTGCTACGGATCTGGATAGAGAATAGCTGAAGGTTTGAACGGATAGGGCTTTCGGCACTTGAGACCGAACAATAGTTCTCTGATCCTGGTTCATGGAACGAGATCGTGAGGAGAGAAAATGAAAGGAAAGGCTTACGATAGCCGTATGTCTTAGCTTACCTTTTCAAGAAGTAGATGAGGAATTAAGCTTGGATTTTTCAGATAAGAAAAGTTTGTTATTATGACCCTGCGGATAGGTAGAGAGACGAGCTTAAATAATAGGTTCGATCAAACTTGAATATGTTGTTCGGCACTTGAAACCGAGCGGTAGTTGTGCTGATCTTAGGACGAAGCCGTGAGAGCCTTGTGATTCGCCTCTAAGTAGCCTCTCCAAGAGTCTCGTAAACGAGTTGTAAGAGGCGTCAAGCTTTGATCTTCGGAACGGACGAAGCACAAGAAGAGCTTCGTGTCGAGCCTTTGAAGGTAGTCTCGCCCAATACCAAGTACTCAGTCTAGCTCGAGAGCAGACAACACGCGGCGCAAAGCCGCGTGGAATTAATACAGTAGTGACTGTCCCGAGCCGTTCTGGCCGGCCCCTGGATAGCCGATATTTTAGCGATTTTGAAGGGCTATTCTTGGCGGAGGGAGAATTCTCACCCGAGCCCCAAATGCTTTGAAACCCCTCCACGACAATCCCCTCCAAGTATTCGAAATGAAGTGAGAGGAAAGTGACAGAGTTGAAGAGAATTTTGAGATGATACGACGAGTGAGACGAAGTCAGGCTGCGTTTACTCGTTAGTGCTGTACCATGCTGTTGGGCGCCAAGATCAGGGACCGCCAGATCGGCACAAGGATTTGGAATGATTTCCCAGAGAATACCCCGTTTAGGACCTACAGTAGTAACCAGAATAGGGGGGGGTCGCACTGTACCTGGCTGATCTTCCTCGGCGAAAAATGCTGTGTCTGATGCGGTAATGTGTTACCTTCCACGTGCTAGATGAGATGGTGAGAGACAGCAGTGTCTGCGCCACCAAGTCATGGATGGAAAAATAAGAAAGCTTGTTTCTGAGAGTCTTGAAACTCTTCCTTCTGTGGGAGGCACCGAGGAGGCACCGAGTTGGAAAGTCTGGACTCAATAGAACTCGGATGTGGTTTCGCATATGGCAAGGTAACCACTAACGAAGTAACTCCTGGCTTGCTTGCAAACTGTCGAAGCAACTGGAGTGATGCGTCAGTAGCGAAGTGGGGAGCTCATGGTTCCTTTGAACTTTCGTGCTGGGAGGTGGTAAGGCCCTGTATGCTTCGTAAAGGTCCTGATATCGAAGAGGCTCGGGGTTGCCGGATTCGACATCCCGGTTGATAACAGAGGCATGATCTTTAAAACGAGATGTTTATTCCTGGCTTTTCGCTAACCGTTGGGAAGCTGATGACTCGCTTTCACAGCTTGAAGAGATATCACCAGCTCTTTTAGCCCGCAGCGATCATGTATTACTTCACCGCATCCAAGTGTACGATGCTTCGAGTCTCTTGCTGATGTTGAGGATGCGTACCCATTTGACATCAGCGCACAGTTCAAGATCCACCCCCCCAGCTACTGTATCAACAAGCATCGTGAGATTGTTTTCTCCATGCTCTTTGGCTCGATGCACAATCGCCAAGGCTGTCTTAACAACTGTGGGTTCCCACCCGCATCGTCGTTCGGGAGAGTGGGAACTTATACCTCTGGAACCTGTTCCGGCCTTTACCAAGAACCACTCTTTCGGAGGGCTTGGAAAGAGTTGTCAAAGCATAAGTTGTTTTGGCTTTGTGACCCAATTTTGTCCATGATTGCAGAGCAGAAATAAGTCTGATGTGCAAACACGACGGTTAACCCCCGTGAGATTACGTTGCAGCCTTGGTGCTCAAACTTACAGTACAAGTTGCAAGTTGCATGTTACAGGCTTGTGAATAGTCATTATTATCACTGTACTATATTGAAGAGTCAAGGGCATAGCTTGCCTTGCTATTGATCGCTATATATATATGGTCGTTGCTGGGTGGTTAATGGTTATAGATCACTTGGAGATGCCTTCCGTTCCTGGCCCATCAGTATCAGACCAGGCCAAGAAATTGGCAAGCACGCCACATCATAAAGCCCATAAACTCCATTTCTCCCAGAGCAAGTTGCTCTTGTTTCTATTGACTATTGACTATCGGCTATCAAATATTCTACAACAATTATTCTTTCAATTCAATTAAGATTCTTCCATACATTTCCATTCATTACTCCACAACCGCAAAGCTTGTGAAGAGACTTTCGGACCTTTTCCTTATCAGAGTGGCGAGCTTAAAATACTGTACCCGTAAGCTCCGCCCAGCGTCATCCCACTTTCGCCTGCACCAGCTGAAAGCCCGTCCAACAAAAGGTCCAACGGCCTCGCAGAAATCCTCTCCCAGACATTGCATACAGAATTGGAGCCGTTGGTTTGGGTGCATCTGAAAGGGGAGGGTTTCTGGTGCAGCGATCATGTCCACCGAGTACTTATCCGCAAGTGAAGGGCATAGCCACCAAACCGGATACCAGGAGACGTCTTCAGATGAATTCAGCCCTGAATCCAGCGCAAATCCCAGCAGGCCGACGAGTGCAGGGGGAGAGCGGACACGTAAGGGGGGTAGAGTGAGGTTCAACAGTACCAGCGAGGCCAACGATGCAACGAATATAAGATCTAGTTCTCCTTTACGAGATGGACCAACCCCCCCAACAACCATTACCGCCCCTAAGAAGATAAAAAAAACCAGCCCCTCGCGTTCGAGAAGCGGGAGTAGTAGCAATACGGTTTTGAGAAGGATACCAGACGCCGAGAAAGAGAATCCATTTGCAGACCCAGAGCCCAATACCGGTGCCAACCCTGTGCACAAATCGAGGCAAAGTCTGTTGAGAAATAATTCTTCGAATTACGGTGACAAGAAAATCCCAGAGGAGCTTAATGAGAAGGCTTTCTCAGCACTGGCTGCCCAGGAACGAGCACAGAGAGTAGCAACTCTGGTGGGAAGCAATTCGGCCCCAGCGTCAAGAAGAACAAGCTTCGATGAAGATGATGAATATCAAGACCGACCCACCGGGGTAGCTGCCATCAGACTGGATGATATCCCTCTTATGGATATGGATACCCGCCGGACGTACGATGGAGCTGAGACTGACGAAGATGAGGAAGATGTGAAGGGAAAGGGTAAAGCATCTAGTACTTCTGAAGCTCACAAGTTAGTGAGAGCTCATACTCGGAAGCATCGTGCAGAAGCCTGGACTATGCCATCTGGATCAAGCCCTGGTCTTATTTCTGGACAAGTCACTCCCGACGATCGCCATGCCGAGGAGTATGTCC
The DNA here is from genome assembly GCA_037952635.1 of Bryoglossum gracile. Lineage (NCBI taxonomy): Eukaryota > Fungi > Ascomycota > Leotiomycetes > Helotiales > Bryoglossaceae > Bryoglossum > Bryoglossum gracile. The sequence goes on along the minus strand of JAPZPB010000246.1, from coordinate 14,574 downwards.
CACGACCTGTTCAGTACCGTGGCGGTGTTCTCTCTTCTCTCTTGAAACTTTACAACGCACCTCAGGGTGGCCAATCTAGGAGAGGAAGCGATGTTTCCGGAGGAAGCCCTTCCCTAGATGGGACCCGCAATGGTTCGGTCGGATCTTCAGGGATGAACACCCCCAGATCCAAGCCGTCCAAGTGGTATAAGCACAAAAACCAATCTCAGGATACCTTGGCTGGACTTATTGAAGCCTCTTCAATCCTTGGAGCTCAAGGCGGTATACAAACTCCCCAGAAGAAAGGACGTCCTGGAATGGGCCCGAGAGCCCAAAGCAACAAACTCATCAATTCCGCTATGAGCAGGATGAGCAGACCAAGGCTGGAGGATGAGATCAGGATCACAGTACACATTGCCGAAACCCTTAGTCGGCAAAAGTATTTGCTAAAACTGTGCCGTGCCCTCATGAGCTATGGCGCTCCAACTCATCGGCTTGAAGAGTACATGAAGATGAGTGCTAGAGTTTTGGAGATCGATGGCCAGTTTCTCTATATCCCAGGCTGTATGATCATCTCCTTTGACGACGTGTCAACCCATACGACCGAAGTCAAGTTGGTGAGATCAGCGCAAGGTGTAGACTTAGGAAAACTTAAGGATATCCACGAGATATACAAAGAGGTGGTTCACGATGTCATTGGTGTCGAGGAAGCTACTCAAAGGTTGGACACAATAATCCACAAAAAGCAGAAGCATAATCCCTGGCTTCTTGTTCTGGTTTATGGGTTTGCCAGCGCCACTGTGGCTCCATTTGGTTAGTTATTCCCAACTTCTCATCGTTTATATACTTACAGTCGTCCAGCTTTCGAAGCTCGCCTTATTGATATCCCAATCGCTTTTCTCCTGGGATGCATTCTTGGCTTCCTGCAATTGATCATGGCACCAAAATCAGAACTCTACAGCAATGTTTTCGAGATTTCTGCCGCAGTCTTGACTTCCTTTTTGGCACGAGCGTTCGGATCTATCCGAGGCGGCAACATCTTCTGTTTCTCCGCTTTGGCACAGTCTTCTATTGCTCTGATTCTCCCCGGATACATGGTGCTTTGCGGCTCTCTAGAACTTCAATCCCGTTCCATGGTTGCGGGATCCGTTCGTATGGTCTACGCCATCATCTACTCGTTGTTCCTTGGATTTGGTATTACCATCGGGACGGCATTCTACGGTCTTTTAGATTCAAACGCAACCAGCGCCACTACCTGCTCGAACCCGATCGGGCAATACTACAAGTGGCTTTTTGTACCGCTCTTCACCCTTTGCTTATGTATCATCAACCAAGCGAAGTGGAAGCAGGTCCCCGTCATGCTTTTCATCGCTTTCGCTGGATATGTAGTCAACTTCTTTAGCGCCAAAAAGTTCCCGTCTTCAGCACAAATTTCCAGCACACTAGGAGCACTAGCAGTTGGTGTTCTTGGAAATTTGTACTCTCGAATGCGCCACGGAGTCGCAGCAGCAGCTCTCCTGCCAGCCATCTTCGTTCAAGTCCCCTCTGGACTTGCAGCTTCAGGATCCCTGCTGGCAGGAATCAGCAGTGCAGACCAAATCACGAATACAACAACCTTTGCAAATGGAACTGCCAAGATCAATGGCACCAGTAGTGTAAGTAGTGGCGGAGACGGTCGCGGCCGTATTTTCTATGGTCACTATGATCCCACCAAAAAGCATCCTTTCGTGATGCCTTTTGCGGTTTGTTTTCTTTACCCGAAAGGGCTTTCCTCTGTTAAGGATCTTTGAGGATATACTCCCTGATCTACTTAATATTTATTGGAATATGTGGAGGATTTGAAACTGGGTTTAATGAATGATTGCTGACGTGCCGACGTGCAGGTTTCCATTACTTCTACCGCTGATCTCAACACCATCGTTTTTAACGTTGGATACAGCATGATCCAAGTCGCCATCGGTATCACCGTCGGTCTATTTCTCAGTGCACTGATCGTCTACCCTCTTGGTAAGAGGAGAAGCGGTCTCTTTAGTTTCTAGATTTGATTTTGGGTGTACTGGTCGGTTACAGGGCGACTCTGTAGGCCAAGAGAGAGGGGAAACAGAACTCGGCGTGTTTATAAAGGTTTTGAAAGCATCGGTTTACAGGTTGGGTCTGGGGTGGTAGAGGCATGCTTAGATTTGGATAGACGCATTGGGCTTGGTGTTTTGGATTGGGCTTTTGCTATTGATACCACCGGTACCTAGATTATGACATTGACGGCAGATGCGGCAACGTACAATAAATGGAAGTTGAAGGAGCTCCTGATGAGAGACTCTTGAAGAGCGAAGTATTGCTGACATATCGTCCGTTCATTTCTCTTCTCTCTTTTCAGCACGTCTCATCTCATCCTCACGGGACGAAAACCAAATTCAGTACGATGTAAAAATACCTTCTACTTCTGCTTGTCTCCATGCTTACTTCACTTCACATGATAATTCACTTCACCGCTTCACCTCCACTCTCACACCCCTCCAGCTCAAATCGCCACCTCACCTCACCAATCCCGTTACACGAATCCCCTCGACTTGCAACAAATGCATCTCCCTGCCCTCCCTCCTCCATTCAGCTCTCTCAACCTTTAGTCCCCGTAACTTGGGGATCCCATGATGTGCCTGAGATGAGACATCACTACTCAATACGACGAAAATGTTGGGGAGATTTCGCTTTGTGTGACAACCCGACTCAGACTGTGGCTTTCGGGGAAGGGGTTGGTGAGACAATGGGGGCAAAGTAAATGTGGCTGCTAAGGAAGACAGAATCAGGCCACCTGGGGTTACACAAGCACCCCCCGGGGGGGGAGGAGGAGGAGGAGAGAAGCAGGTGACCTCGCGTTGCTTTTTCGTGTTGCCTAGAGCTGAAAGCCCCGCGTTTGCATTCCATTTCAACAAACTCTTTCCATCAGCTCCCTCCCAACTAACTCTCACAATTATTTCCCTCCTTCGTCAACATATACCAGCCGGCTCAGATTCAGATTCCCCATCCCCACACGCAAATAAACCTCCTAGCTCACCACTGCCCGTAAACAAGGCCAAAAATGACAATAGCACATGTCTCCCTCCCCGTCGCCTCCCTCAGGGAGGCAAAGGAATTCTATCTCGCGGCCTTGAAACCATTGGGGTATGGCGTGTTCATGGAGATGGAAGCTACCTTTGGAATGACGAAGACTATGGCTGCTCCCGACTTCTGGCTGCATGCCTGCCCCGAGGCCAAGGTGGAGAAAGCGGGCGAGGAGAGGAAGGGAGGTAGAATGCACGTTGCGTTTGAAGCCAAGTCGCAGAAGCAGGTTCAGGAATTCTACGCTGCTGCTCTGTAAGTCTTTCGCTTGTTTATCGCCGCACTAGATGGGTGGAAGCTCATGTCAAGTAGTAAGGCAGGGGCAACGGATAATGGGCCGCCGGGTGAGAGACCACAGTATATTAAGGGCTATTATGCGGCTTATGTGTTGGATTTGGATGGGAATAATATTGAGTGTATGTACTTTAATCCGTGGTGGGCGGGCGTTTGTCGGTATGGACCAATGGTGGTTGGAGCTGCTGGTGCAGCTGGGCTTGGATGGTGGTTTGGACCGCAGTAGAGGCTGAGGAAGCTGTGGTTGGGAGATGGCTCAGGCCAGGAAGAGCTGAGATGGGGGTTGGCGTGTTTGGAGGTCTTGCGATTTGGGAGGATGGGTGTTGGTGTTGGGTTATAACACGCCAGAGTCAATTCACCACTTTCCTCAACTCAAGAGTTCCCAGTGAATCAGAACTCTTTCAGCGAGTCACGACAGAATTTCTTTCAAGTAGTATTTGTCTTCCCTCCTCTTCCACAGAACATTAGAGCCTGAAATCAGCATCCAACCGCTCAGGTGGGTAACATCACTATTGCTTCAATTTGTGATCAGGAATTTCAAGTTTGCTCTTGCCAGAATTCATTGAGGAAGTCGATTCTTACTGACAATTTGATACTGAGACATTGACCTATTCCTTTAAATCGATGAGCAAGAGATGTGACTTCCTTCCGTTGGTCCAGGTCACTCACGTGAAGTCTCCCTCGAATGAAAGAGTGAGAAGCGTATCCGAGGTCTCCTTTGGTTTAGGATTTGAAGTTCCTTCCTCACCTCCTAGAGCATAGTTAACAAACATACCTTCCCCTTCATCTTTGTATTGAGCTCCATCCGAAGAACATGCTGAAGCAGAACCTGCAGTTTATAAATGGGTATCATTACTCCTCTCCCCCTAGTTATTACCCACCGCCCTGTAAACCGCCCTCAAATCCATCCCCTCCACCTCTCCCTCCGCTACCTCCCCAATAACCCTCCCCGGCCGTCCCGCCACCACACTAAAACTCGGAATGACCATATTCGGCGGCACCACAGTCCCATCCATGATCTTCACATAGTCTTTGATGATTGAGAACTTGCCGATTACGCAGTTGGCACCGATCTGGACGTGGGAGCCGATGAGCGCAGCTTCGATGATGGAGGAGGGCCCGATGAAGACGTGGTCGGCGATTTTGAGTGGGTAGTGGGAAAACACTCTGTGAGGGGAGGTTAGCTTTCTGCCCCTCTGCCCTTCTAAATTCTTCCTCAATGTTCCTCCACAACGACACTACGGTAGCTGGAGGGGGAGCAGTAGAAAAGAGGACAGCACAAAACATACCCTTTATACAACTTCCCTGGCGGTCTCAACTCACATCCGCGGCTGAAGAAACAATACCTTCCAATCGCAACCGCGACTACATTCCCTTGCTTCTCGTTTGGGTTCGACGGCGGATACGTTCTCGGCAGATCGCCACGGATTATAACCTCAGCTTGAATGACTGTCTTGCCGCCGAGAATAATATTTGTTGTGCCGATTATCTGCGAGCGTCGGGAGACTTTGTTGCCTGTGTCCTGTGGGGTGTCAGTACTTGTCGAGCAGAGGACGACGAGAGCAGGAGGAGAGGAAAGTAGAATAATGAGTTCGCAGATTTGGATAGGAAGTATACCTACGGTCTCAATGTACTCGCCTTTCACGGGCTTTTTCGACATGGTGGTTACATCACCGGGTTCAGATGAAGATGACTGATTGCTTGGGTTGCTGAAGTCGCGATGTGGCAGAATACCTGGCGAAAGCGGTGTGTTCATTTTGCCTGGACGAGAGCGAGCCCCTTTCGTGGACTAGCTAGCGTACAGGACGTTGAGGTATAATTTTTAAGATTCTACTATTTCTTCGATTGAGGGGGTTTTCTGGTTTGAACATAGCCCATGGTCTTTTCGAATATATGCTACTTCCCTTATCAGTATGAGTACAAATACCTGATACATCATTCCTCACAAATGACCATCCATCAATTCCACAGCAAACTGATTCAGAACGTCGTCTCAAAAACTCTTACCAAGGGTGGACAACGAGGAACTACCTGTATCTCCTTCCAGTGATGTTTACAGGCCCTCTTATACTCGAGTAAGTATTTTACCAGATTGAAAGCCAATAAGCTCCCAGGACCTGCATAAATATTGCCCGTTGAAAGTATACATCGCAACACCCACCTCCTCTACAAGGACCCTGAATCTTAATTTTGGAAATGTAGGGGCCGATCATACATTGCGCCGGCGGGTATCGGCAGGTCCGCTGTTCCATTGAATGCGAAGCGGACTAGGTTTCCAGTCTCGCTTTAAACGATGAGTTAGTTGTTCATTTCGGTGCTTCTGAGTTAACTGACAATATTGATGGCTGAGGGTCCGCTCCTTCTGGAGGTGCCGGCATATCCTTCGATTCCCTTACAAATATACCCTCTCCTGCGACCTTCCAGCTTCCTGCTCTTCTCACATACTCGACGGCCATTTCCCAAGCCTCTCTATCAGCTGCGTCCCCAGATTCGAAAACCTGGAGGTGTTTGTAGTTTCCTCTGGGCGGCGAATTGAAGAGCTCACGCATGAGTAGGGCGTAACAGCTGTTTCTCTCCATCCACAAGTCTTCTGCTTCAACTTGGCTCATCTTCTTGGAGTCCTGAAGAATCTCGTTTCGTGGCACTATCTGGACATATACACGGTCCAGTTTTGGAATGTTGCGTGTGAAGCTTGCGAAATGAGAAACCATGGGGAAGATGCCGATGTAAGAGAAATCCCGGATCGTAGGACTGAGTACAGGTTCACCAGGTGGGCTATTTCCTCCAACAAGGTCTGGCAGAATCTAAGAAATGTTAAAAGTGGACATTAATTCCGTGAGGAAATGCTTACAGAAGGAGGACGTCTCAGCCAGAACTCGTATGTTGCAAACGCTCTAATAAAGGAGCCTTCATTGAGTAGAAGGTTGGTCCAGGGTCGCAGTTGAAAGAGAGCAGAAAATCCGCGAGTTAATGGTTCATCAAGCTCCTCAGGAGAATTAGATGAGGAGGCTTCGGGTTGTCCATAACTATCTGTGATGTGGTGATCTCGAATCTTATCAAGATAGTATTCATCGTCTCCACCTGGGCTGCTAGGCCTGCTACTGTCTTGCTTATGATCAATGTTGGGGCCACCATCGTCATCGGAAGTGACTTCTCTTGTGTCTTTAGCAGTAATCGCTGAAGTTTTGGGCCGTTGCAAGCGAAGATAATGACACGGGCAGTCGAAACTCCACACATCCTCCAAGTGAACATGACATGAAGTGAGAGCACCAAGAGCCTCTACTGGAGCAACGATGAGAAGATCAAATGGATCAATGACCGTGAAAACCGTACGCCAGAAGTTAGAAAAGTCATATAACCTATATCTTCCATCTGAATTATTCGCAATCCTCCTCTCATGAACCATCAGAGTAAAAGATGTAACAATCTTGCTCAAGCCATTGCGTACAAGGAAATCAAGTAATGGTTGGATGAGAACGTTCAGGATCGGCCTGTGTGTCTTCGGATCCTTGATAATGAGCCGGGCGTTCCGGAATAGCAGAGGTATGACTGCTTGCCTCCATCTCTTTGATACGCACGAAGTGGCTTTCAAAGGAGCATACCCGGATGAAGTTACTTCGAAATGCGGCTCGTCAAGAAGTGCTGATTCCGAAGGCTGTGGACTATCGAGGTATCCAAATACGTTGGCAATCAATTCATTTGGCAGATCTGCCATAGACACGGGAGTTCGGATGCTATCTGTTGCAGCTGGAGGCGGGTTGGAGTTGGAGGGGTGAGTGCTAGTAGCCTGGGGAGGATGCCCATTGACGTTTATTTGCGCCACCATTTCTGCCGTTTGCTGTGTATCCAGATCTCTCATAGCTTCTAAATACCGTGACTATGGAATAAGTGTCTGTAGCGCAAGCTGTCGAGGATGCGGGGAATATAGAGAAATGGTCTTCTAGATGCAAGAGCCGCTGCATTAGCTTCATCTGACACGGCACATAAAGCAGCAAATGCCATCGTCCAATGAATAAACACGAAAACTTACTTCTCTCGCGGTGTAGAGTACTCAAAGCTCAGTCCGGATGTATGTCGGTCGGGACGATGTTAAGGAGCGCCAGTGAAGATTGTGTCGCTTACTGAGCTCTGACAAAGGCAGTGGCTTGCAAGGGTCGTCGAGATGTGGGGCAGACCATGATCTTTTGAGGGTGTGAACATTTATTCAAACTAAGTATTCGAATTTATTCTAACAATCAGGAAGACTCCAACATTCCAAATAGTAGAAATGGTAAGAATATCAAGAATATCTTGATTATTTACTCAATTCTCAAAATTCAAGTTGGAGCAGAATATTAAGTGGACGGACGACCAGGAACGACACAAGCTCTCACCCGTACACTGCTAACTTTAGTCCGGCACAACCTTTTCCAAGTCTTTCGGTCTGATTGGATCAATATGTATTCTCATCAAACAGTTGGGTTATCAGGAAAACTAAGCACGAATGGTCCATTCCTCAGGGTTCCAAACCTTGCGTCATCCCGAGTTTTGGGATGCTTGGCTTCACTTCGACGCCAATTCGTCCGCTTCCAGGTAAGATCTTACAGTACTCCGTACCTGGCTTCGAAACCCAGCCAGATCACAAGTCTTCCTTTCCCTATTGGAAATCTATTACAGTTTATTGCTCGTCAAGTAACGCTGCATTATTTCCTCCATCAGGTGCTAACCAGGGAGGTACCACAAAGCATGTCGGGGAGGAGAACGTCAACACCTCATGAGCAGTATCATTGGGACGCGGGGTACAAAATAGAGGGGTGGCGGTGTCGATAATACCCAAAGCGGAGAACCCATGATATATTGGAAGTCTGACAGCCTACCCCTCCAATAGCCCCTCAAATCCACTGCATCGGTACTTACTTCGTATGTAGATGGTGTTTTTTGCTCCCTTCTCACTTTCTTTTCCTCTCCTTCTCTTATTTCCACTTGTGTTTCCCATAAATCGAAGTTATTTCCAATATATCCAATTATGAGCACAAAACTTCATCAACGCCCTCCATTCAGGGCTGAGCACCTAGGCTCACTCCTTCGCCCAAAAGCTCTTTTGGATGAGCGTCATGCCATTGATGACGGCAAAGGGAACCAGAAAAAGCTCGCAGCTGCTGAAGATACGGCTGTGAAGGATATTGTCAAGGAACAGCTTGATCTAGGATTCCACGCAGTAAGTGATGGAGAGTACCGACGCCATATGTTCTGGTAAGCCCCAGCCTTGTTTAACCTACTCAACCAACTAACCCAAGATAGGGGAACTTTCTTCCCTGGACTGGACGGCTTTGAAGAAATCACTGACTTTGATATCGACATATTCCGCATGTATGTTCCTGATATTGCTGCTTTCACCGAGAGTGGTCATAAGCCCGGGGAGACCGTCATTTGCACTGGCAAAATCAAGCATGTTGGAAGCACATACGTCGACCAGTGGAATTACTTGAAGCAGCTTCTTCCCGAAGGGAAGCAGGGTGAAGCAAAACTCACACTGGCTGCCCCCAATTGGTACCACCTTCGCTATAAGACCGGTCGAGCATACCCCAAGGAAGTTTACGCAAGTGATGCGGAATACTTTGCAGATATCGCAGCTGCATACCGTGAGGAACTGAGAATTCTCTACGAGAACGGTCTCCGCAACGTTCAAATCGATGACCCCAACCTAGCCTGTAAGGCATACTTGCACTTTTTTTTTGAGCTTCCGTACTAATTCATCCTAGACTTCTGCTCCGAGAAAATGCTAGCAGGATTCAAAGAAGCCGGTGAGGACTCCGATGCCCTCCTTGACGCCTACATAAGACTCTACAACGACTGCCTCTCCGCCCGCCCCGCCGACATGCACGTAGGTGTCCATCTCTGCCGCGGAAACTTCGTCGGTGGGCGTCATTTCTCTGAAGGAGGCTACGACGCCATTGCCACCAAGCTCTTCCGCAACCTCAGCGTGATGTCTGTATTAAGCTATGAACAATGCTAACTAACAGGTAAGATCGTGACTTTTCGAGTAAACTTTGCTAGTGTTCTCTGTGATAAAACATCCTCCAACTTTCATTGTAAACATAGCAAACAATGCTCCAGCTTTAGCAATAATGATATACCTCTCTTGAGAGGAAATATTTCGTCTCCAGAACTTGACAATGTTGATTCAGAACACATCTGTAAACATGAAACTGCCATCTGCAGGGTCGAGTGCCAAATCGGGGCCGTCGATTCACAACTGCTGCAACATATCATCAACCATTTTCGTTGCCTCCGCCGCCGTCAGACCATGACCGCCTTTGACTCGACTTCTAAGGTGAGACTCGAGCTCCAGACGTTTGCGCTTGCGGTCCAAGCTACTACAATCTTGGTGGGGACAGGCTCGTAATCCGAAGGCAGGCTTTTCTTGCTTTGGTGCTACCTTGTATTGGGCCACTTGATCTATACTCAACTTGTGAGTGTCGGCCAGGTGCGAGTTATATGCTTGTCGGCTCAGAAAGGACGTCGTCCGAGGGCATTTTGGAACAGGACAGGTTGTACTGGTATCCCACATGTCTCGATGCCACCTGTTCACATGGAGGTCATAACTCTCCTTGCTATGAAAGTACTTTCCATCCGTGCATCCACGATCGCATTGGAGCGGAACCCAAGCATGCTCGAGCTCGTGGCGATTGCGTGACCCTTGAGCACCATACCTCTTGCTACAGCCAGCTTTCCTGCAGGGGAACTTGAGCTCTTTCTGCACGAATGGCTTCTCCTCTGATATCTTGCAGCGAGCGACATGATTTTCGAATGGCGTCATGACTCTGGCAGAGAAGGTACAGCCCCACTCCTTATTGGGGCAGCAGAAGAGGAAGCGTGTTGGAGGATCTCGACTGTTTCCAATTGCCACCCAGCGCATCTGGTCTTCTCGGAACTTCTCATCGGTCAACCTGGCGGCGTTCCTGTTACGAATCACGTTGATCTGGGCGAAGAAACGGATGAAATCCGCTCCAGAGGTATGAACATGGTCGTGCTCGTCTCGAGCGGGATCATCCTCGAGAGCTTCTAGTAGTATGTGCTCCAAGTCGACTTGTAGATCCACTTCGCCCACCTGAATACTGACATCTGGATCGGATGCAATGCTTGAGATGGCTGATATGATTTGGTCCGCCTGCATCCTGATTTCGTCGGTTACGACTTGCTCCTCGTCAAGCTCTTCGTCCATCATCTCCATCGAGGATCTCTTTTTCTCGACGTTATCGGAGGCACCGATTTCACTCCCGGTAGTTGTTGCTCCTGTGAGAAGGCGAGGATTAATCTTAGTAGCAAGATCTTGGGCCTCGAGATGTTGGTTACTCTTGCTGGCAGACCTCTCGCGCAAGACGGGACTGTCTGCAGAGTTTGTGTTAGTTATTACCCTTCCAATCTGACGACAACTCGAAAGTACTTTTGGACGCCGTCCAAATATGATTGCCCTGCTCTACTTACTGGGGGTCAAGAACTTCTTCTTAGCCGGAGGTTCTATTGATACTGCGGCATTCCTGTTCTCGATACGCCAGGCTTCTTCTTGGTCCTCGACAAGATGGCGCTTGACGTTCCTCACGACTAAAGCATCATCGGCATCCAATCCCTTCTTTGCACAATACGTTTGAACCTCGTCGCGATTGGGTTTCTTCGCAACAAACAGACTTTGGGCAACCATAGGTGCCTTACGGTCCTTGAATCCCGACTCAGCGCGCATCGTCCAGATGGAAGCATCACTATCCCCAACATACGAAGCTGTGACATCGTTCATATAGCTCGATACCTTGTGACCAAGGGCGGCGGCAACAGCCGGAGTCGCATGTCCGCGGATGTCTTCTTTCAGATGTGCCATATCCTTAGCTGATCCCCGACGAAGATCTCGAGGAGCAACTTTGACGGTGAGTTTTGCCTTGCGTCCCATGCTGACCAGGTTACACAAGATCTGGCCGGTTCGAGCTGGCTTCTCCAAGTCTAGAAAGGAGCATCGACCAGGTACAATGGCAGATATCACCGGACGTTTCGGCGCTGTCCATTGCACAGTCCTATCCTGACGGCGTAGGGCTTGCGTCTTCAGATCTTCCCATGAGAGAGCGTCAACGGCACCTGTGCGCAGCGCGTGGATAACCAGTAACTTGACCGCACAAACACTGTTATGCTTCTCGTCTTGGAGTGCTGCGATGGCCACAGTGCGATCAGCATTACGTACTTTTCTGCGTAGGTAGGATAGTTAGTCAAGCCTTGCGTTGAGGAAGAGATAAGAGAATCGGGGACCCCGATTCCTGTCTGTGGAACACGTACTTGTACCCCTTCACAGCTCGAAGAGTAACATCCATAGAGAGATCTTTTGGCTGATCCCCAGCAGCTTCGAATGTCAAGATGATGTCCTCAAATGCAAGATATTCTGTACCTGTATAGAGAGGGGTGCGAGCTGCATCTCCGCTGCGGCACGCGCATGCTGCAACGAGGACTACACTTAGATGTTTTGAAAGAAGAGTGTCCCAAGACAAGCAGCCTTCCTCCAAACCAGATAGAAGGAAAGCATCGCCAAGGATGAGAGTTGTGTAGAAGCCTATGCGGCGGCGCTTCTCCCACAGCCCATTGATCAAGACGCCTTCCGAGACGAGGGTGTTGAAGAGCGAGTCACACTTGGCCGCCCAGTAGTTGGAGACGGAGAAGTCTTCATAAGTGCCTATGAGGATGGCGGCAAGGGCCTTCAAACTGGTCTTGATGGTGCTCACGGATGGGCGAGGTTTATCTCGATGCTTGGCCGGAATGATCTTGGAGATGGCATCGATGAAGCGATAGATATGCTCACCGGTGGGGGTTTGTCCGTTCCTAGAAAGATATCGGCTGCCTGCCAAAAAGTACATTTGGACGCCGTCCAAAAAAAAAACGGTATTGATGAGAAAAGGACTTACGTTACATTCAGGGTCTTCAAGAAAGGCTTGGAAACGATTGAGCCATCGCCTTTGCTTATCGTCCGTGGTTGGAGCTGCAGCTCTGTGCTCATGGTTCAGAAGCCGCCTTTTTGATGCCACCCGATTCTCCATCGCATGCTTGAAGATCTCGATACAGCTCTGCTGCCCCTGGTTGTACACCGGACGAGGATTGCGCTCGAGGGCTTCATCGTCAGAGTTATAATCCTCTGGCATGTTCAGGAAGTCCTCCGCTAGAGAATCCATGATGAAGAATCGCAAGCTCTCGTTGAGATCAAAATCGGGGCCGTCGATTCTGATTCAAATACATCAGAAGTAAGTTAGGTGAGGGAGTGAGTTGTCACCAACCTTTGGAGAACTCGTTCTCAACTTGAACTTCCTCCTCACCTCACCTCACCTTACCTCGCGCGCGCGACTTTACCTTTACAGCCCAGTCAACTTTGTATATATCTTCAATAGGTAGTTTGGTGGTAGTAGGTGGAGGGGTGTGAAATGTGAAAAGAGAAAGGGAGGAAAGGAAGGGAGAAAGAAAAGACATGGTGGGGGGGGGGGTCACCCTAGGTGGGTAGGTGGGGGAAGTTACCTAGGTGGGGTAGGTGGAGGCGTGAAATGTGAAAGAGGAAGGAAGGCACCCTGGGTCCGCGCACTAGACGCGTGGTCACGAGATGTGAGAAGTCAATAAGTAAGAGTTAAATAATATAATAACTATAATTCTAGATAAAAACGAAACGATATCGAGTTATAATATACTCGGTCTCTTTATATATATAAAAAATAAAGAATCAAGTATAAACTATTCCCAGCATTTCTATTCTAATAACTATATTTATTTATTCTAAAGCTATATTAGTTTTCTTACTAAAGGCGTCTTAAAACGGTAGCACTAGTTCCTTGCCTTTCATTCCGGTTTTAACACTTTTATCTATTCTAGTATTATATATATCCGTTCCGAGTATATATTTGTGATTCTTAGTGCTCCTGTTGGCCGGATTCGGTTATATTTCGTGCAGTAGGGATTCGGTTATATTTCGTGGCTAGGATCTAGGGTTAATATTATTCTTGACGAGAACATGAGTTTAAGGGATAGCTATAATCTAGGAGAGTCGTTATAGTATATCCTAGAGTTAGTCTTAACTATTGACTAGGCTTTCGTTTACTAGGACTATGCAGGTTAGAATCTACTAATATATATATAGTAGCAGGGGGAGTAAAAAGGAAAGCAACGGATTATATCGATTAGAGTAGCGGGGTTAAATACTAATCGAAAAAGAAGGCTCTATATAGAATATTATATAGTATAGATTAGGAATAAGCATGCTTATCAAAAAACCTTATAATAAGATAAACTTTATATATATAAGGCTTGTTCTAGGAAGGCTTGCTATTTATTAAGCAAGAGAAATAATATATAGCCTTATATAGCATATTAAGCATACTAGAATATTTAAGGTAAACTTTATCTATAGCTATTATATATAAATTAGTCTATTTGATAAGGCACTATTATTCTTTATATTCTTACTTAATTAATACTACTACTAAGTATATTAAGGCTCTTTGCACTAAGGTTAAAATAATTACTAAGATATATTAAGATATTAAAGAGGTATATATAAGGATAGAGACTTAGGTTACTAGAGCTATTATAAAGGGTAGCAACTATCCTAATATATAGTAAGTTAAGTTCTGCAAGTGCCAATTATATCTAATAGGAAATAGAAGCGTAAAATCGAAATTATTAAAGCAAATAAGGTATTACTTAAAAGCCGCATAGTTAATTACTAATAGACTTATAATAGAGGCGATATATAGCACTAAGCAGGACTTAATATTAAGGAAAGAATATAAGACTAAGTAGGATTTAAATATAACTAAAGGCAATATATAGCACTATATAGGAATAACTATTATTATTATTAATTTATAATATTTGAATTTCCTTCTCTCTTAATTGTATAATGGCGCGAGGAGGTTGATAAACTAATCTTATTCGCAGGCTATCTTATAGAGAGCAAATACAAGGAGGAAAAAGGTTCTTAGGGAACCCCTTCTTAAATAGGCTAGAGGTTAGCGCTTAGGCCACCGTCGTTGCTAAAGCAATAGAAATTAACCTTAGCCTTAAGCCTTCTACTATTATATATATCTAGCCTTAGGCCTTAAAGTATATAACTTTAGCCTCGCGCCTTATCCTAGCCTTATCTCGCTATAATAACTAATTAAGTGCTTATAGTCGGCCCGAAGATTAACTGCGCTAGAGGGAAATTCC
>JAPZPB010000245.1:0-50544 GCA_037952635.1 Bryoglossum gracile | reverse complement strand
AACCAGGCTCAAGGCAGTGCCTTCTCGCTGCCACAATCGCAAGCAGTATTCGACGACCCACAATCCCTTACTCTACTCGATAACCAGGCTCAAGGCAGTGCCTTCTCGCTGCCACAATCGCAAGCAATATTCGACGACCCACAATCCCTTACTCTACTTCACAACCAGGCTCAAGGCAGTGCCTTCTCGTTGCCACAATCGCAACCAGGATATTTCCTGAACAACCAGTCTTCTAGCACCGTTATACCTTTGACTCCAGTCTCTGTTGAATACCACAATGCTAGCACTGCCTTGGTTATACAAGATCCGGGAAAACTTAATCGTCAACAGAAGTCCTGTATAGGTTGCCGAGTTCAAAAAATAAAGGTATTCGCCCTTCCCTTACTACCAAAAAGTATATTCTGACTTCGCTTCAGTGCAAGAAGAATACTTCTGGCATCTTGGACCCTCGCTGTTTGCGGTGTGCTAGTAGATGTTTCCCATGGCAAATGTGTATTCAATTGCGTATTACGGAATTTAAAGTCTTTGACAAATGTGCCTTCCCCCGACTTTACTCTGGAGCAGGACTAATCATTCTACTAGGGGTAAATGAAATTTACGAACGCCAATTTACGCTTGTAGTAGCAAGGGACTTTACTTCTCAGAGAACAGCGGAGTTGAAACACTACCCCGATGGCCCTTTTCTACTCGTGAAGTGCTGTAAATTCCATCCTACCGAACATTACCAGACTCGGGTCCTTCGGAAGAACTTATTTGGCTGGCATGCAGTGGATGCTACAGCTTTCTGTTTAATGAACCCCAAAATGGACATATCAAAATACGTCTCGGATTGCACCAGATATGCTATAGACGAAGCGTGCAAACGCGGAGATATTGCTTCACCATTCTTCAAACTCGCGTCTGATTATCGTGATGTGAGCACTTTCTTTGCTTTATCAATTTGCGAGCTAACTTGAAAGGAACCGGTTATACAGCGTTGCTTTGAGATGTACACAGCTCTCTGTCTCATCATGACCGGGTGCCAATTCTCTGGAACGAGGAAAGAGAGAACCGGAGTTGAAGATGACTATCTTGATATGACTAAGGTTGAAGATAGAAATTCTGCATGGTTTGGATGCATACCCGTGCCTCGCATGGTTACAAACCAACTCAATCATTGGCTCGAGTTGCGAATAGGTGAGCTAGACAGCGAGGTTTTGAAAGAAGTCGCGAATTTGCTAGAACGCAGGGAGCGTCATATGTGGGTGGTTGGAATCTTGGCTTGTTTTATGCTCTTGCATACTCGAGAGATTGATACAGGAAGAAATATTTTTTGGCGACGTTACAGGGATGCGGTTTGAACTTCTTCGATTTTAGTAGAGTGAGCAAGACGCTAACGACCTCAGCTCGGATTTTGGATACACCCTTATAAGCCACAAGCGCTCATTGAGGAAGCGACTGCCTCTTGCAATGCCCTGTTGACGACATTCCACCATACTATTGGGCAAACACCACTTGGCATGGATTGGGACGATAAGAAATCGAGGGATATAGTAAACAATGATTCCAAGTTCCTCAAGCCTATGAAGTTCATTAACTCCATGAAGACGCTTCAGACTTGCGTGTCCAAGTTGGGTAAGTAATGCAAGTACCATTGTCGCTTTTTCGGTATCTGACCAATTAATAGATGACAAGATTGGTCGAAAGGCGTGCGACGTATACGACGGTAACCCAAGGAGTGTGGGATTCACGGCGAGCTCGTTGATGTTTGCAAGGGTGACTGATGGATGTGTGGTGGAAGGTGTTTATTAGGATAGCGGGTCGACGTAAGATCTTGAGACTACTCATGGGGTTGGGAAAAACAGATATCGCACATATGTCTCTGGGTGCGCATGCTTGCGCCTAGCACATGGTCTCGTGGGCTTCTCTAATGTGGAAGCTGGTAATTGGTAGAGGTGAAGGTGGAGAATATGAAGAGTGGGTGAGATTCAGTCCATTACAAAATACAGGAACAACGCGGTCTACTCTGGGAGCAAATCTTGCAGTACATGGGCATACATATATAGCCTTCCCTTCTCGGCCTTAATGCTTCAATCAGACAACATTTTCAGGCTCAGTCCTGACACAATGTGTTCTCAACCAGTATCGCCTAAACCAATGTCCAACAGTGGTAAGAATCATACCAAACCACAAGGCCCATGGGATCACTCCAAAAATGATAAGCTCAACACCGATACCCGATCCGCACCCTATGACAATTCCCCCAACACTGGCGAGCATCAATATATACGTCTGATACCTGTCGAATCGAGAACGACGATGGAAAGATGCAAGTGTGCAAACAAATGCAAGACATGAGCCGAGGAATAGATCAATAGAATTGAAAACCTCAACATGAAGCCCAGAACCCCACCAAGTGATCTCCTAGCTAAAGTATTAGCCAAAGCATCCATATCGACTGCTGAAAAAGCTACTTACTTGAACTCGAACTTCTCGTCGCAGTACATAGGAGGAAATGACCAATGACTCAACTGCAACAAGGAACATATCTCGACAAGTTGCAGTTGGCGAATGACTCCATTTATCAGATGGGGTTTTGGTGAATTGACACAGAGACAAATCCAACAACCTCTTCTCAGAAAGATGGTCTGAAATGACATCGTTTTCTTGCAGAAGAATCTTGCCACTTTTCGTACGACAAGGCTCAGCAGTGGAGACCGGGAACGCGTTGGGCGACATAACATCAGATAAGTCGGCTTGAAGAATGCCCATTACAGCTGGATCACGTAGGGATTCCCAATGCTGAATCCTCTTTTCCCAAATCGTCCTAGCCTCAGTGTCCACATCCTTGAAAATCATAGCGAGTTCGTAAAGGCATTCAATCCATGAAGCCTTAAGTTTGGGTGCTGTCTCATAAAACAAAGCCGCTACCGAATATGAAAGACGGAGGAAAGATAGAAAACTAGAACGCGATATTGAAAAATCATCCCGGAGGAGGTCCAGCAACGGCTGAATACCATGACGAAACATTCTAGTAGGTAACTTTCGTTGCGACGAGAATTCATGCAAAGAGGGGTTCGCGGCCGGATGCTGAGATGCTATGATGATACAATGAATCTCGGAGAGTTGAGTACGATGCAGATCGATCAAGGCCAGATATTGATGACCAGATAGTTTTGGATGGCCAGGTTTACTGTACCTTTTGTCGACCTCAATGCATCTATTCTCAACCATAAATAGTCCTGCGAAGATTCCTGCCACTTCAGCCACCAATTGATTGTGAGAGAGAGGTCGCATTTCCAGTTGAGGTACAATATCGCAAGTATCCTGCGAACCAATGTCGGTGCTTGGCGTCACTTCTCCTTGAATGGAAGATTGATCCCCAAAATCTGAAGATTCGTCACCTAGAACGGAAGACTCATCTCCTGCATCAGAGAATTCGTCCTCTGTATCTGTAGTGTCATCGTCCTCCGAGTTGGAAAATTTGTCCTCAGTATCCGAAGAATGCTCTCTTGATAGAGGAGATTCAGGTTGTGCAGTGGCTTGGTCTTTCTCGGCCAACTTCTGGTACTTGCGTATTGTCCAATCGAAAGCGTAGTCCTTCTGGAAGCCCATACGGAAAAAGAGATCATCGAAGATCTTCCGGAGGGAAGAGTAGCAGGGCGTTTCATCGGAACGAATATGGTTAAAATAAGTAGCAAACTCTTGGGGCAGGCGTCGACAAAGATATTCGGTAGGTGTGGATTTCAGATCTTCCCATGAGAGCTCAGGCCAGGCGAAGTGGAGAAGAACGTATCCAAGCGAGGCTAAATCATCTCGAAATAATGTATCTGGTTACAAGTTAGCACTGACAGATAGTAGGGGTTTGGATGGCACATTACCGGTGCCCAAATATGCGTCTGGGTACTTGGCGGAGCCAGCGTTGATGAGATGCAGTAGATTACTGAACGTGCCAAACCCCATAATCAAGTTCTCGGCCGTGACAACACCATGGGCACAGGACTGGGAATGTATATACTCAATCCGGGAAAGGGCTTGATCGGCAATGAGAAGGATTGTTTTCAGAGTGAACTTTCGATCACAAAATTCGAACAAGTCCTCTAGAGAAGGTCCAAGGAGATCCAGAATAATATAGCTGTAGTGTTCTGTGGTTCCGCTGCAGTGGACAAAGGGGATGCCAGGACCGCCAGCCAGGGAACTGTAAGTGCGGGCCTTATCGTGGAGTCGATGATGCTGGCCATGTTTAGGCTCGAACTTGACAGCAACCATTCCAGTACCTTTGCCATCATCCAAAGCTCTGGCGTCTTTGCCATTGTCGCCATAGGTTATATTGAGTGCGACGAACACTGAGCCACTGCAAGGGTAAAGGACACGGTATTTCTCCCCAGACGGAGAGTTCAGCACCTCTGGAATACGAACGGACGCCATAATTCTTGTCGAGGATCGGAGAGGATGAATCCAACTTAGAAAGGGATCATGGAAGAATGAGTGCCTCTTAACAGCTGTTCCCAGACAAGGCTGAGATCCTGTCGCGAACTAAAGCGAAACAGGGAAAAGGCAAACTATCGAAAAGATAGGGGCCGGGGCGGGACAACAGGCAGAAGCAGATCTATTAGTTCCGGCTTACAGCCCCCACAACACCGAATTCAAGGTCTCCTTGTAGATATCTGCTTGGAAATAGAAAACTGGGTGACCCTTAAAGAGAGGCGTCTCGCTTGAACAAAAAACTCGGAGAATCTGCAACCCCCTTGTGAGGAGGCGTCTCGCTTAGACAAAAAACTCGGAGAATCTGCAACCCCCTTGTGAGGAGGCGTCTCGCTTAGACAAAAAACTCGGAGAATCTGCAACCCCCATGTAAAGAGGCATCTCGCTTGAACAAAAAACTCGGAGAATCTGCAACCCCCTTGTGAGGAGGCGTCTCGCTTAGACAAAAAACTCGGAGAATCTGCAACCCCCTTGTGAGGAGGCGTCTCGCTTAGACAAAAAACTCGGAGAATCTGCAACCCCCATGTAGAGAGGCGCTTTGAATTGAACTAAATTTAGTGATCTCTATACCCCTTGCCCTGTTCACAAGCTAGCATCCCTATTTGGAAGTCTCCAGGTTTGTGCATAAACGTCGTCCTTCTTCAATGTTGTCGCCCGGTTTTGCTGGAGTGATTGCCCTGCCCTCTTTGACTATTTCGAGCTGCATTGTTTGCCTTCTTTTCAACGCTGCACTACAGAATCGCTTAAGATGCCTACAGCCACTTCTCCGTCACCGCCTCCATTCCAAGGAGCTATTGAGGCGAGCGACGGAATATTGGTCACGCGTGAGGTCGAGCAGGTAAGGCTCCCCAAGGCTCTCTCAAGAATCCATACTAATTTGATAGACCTTTGAGCGAATCCGATTCGATATCAATGAGCTCATTCGCATACCCGTAGTCAATGAGCTATGGAAGTCTTGTTATGTACCCACCGGCCAAATCGAACCAAAGACTTCCGATTGGGATCAAATAAAGTTAGCACCGGGGATATGCGTTCTTGGGAAGACCAGTGATAGCAAATTCTACGAAGTTGCTGTTTGTACGTTATATCTTCCGTGGCTGGTCAGTCACAACTTTCAGTTTGAGCTTGGCCATCAGTACGACCGAACAAAACCAGCAGATGGAGCAGTGCGGGTGTATGGCATATTGGCAGCAAGAAGGAGGGCTGAAGCTCACTTCCTCGAAAATGTCATCAGAGAAATCTCGTATGGACGAGGTCGAAGATTCGAACAATATTGTCGCAGTATTGTTCCACACCAAATACGAATACCGCTTGAACGAGCTATCTTGAATCATCATGTCCTAGTAAATCTAATGCTTGCCACCTCTCAAGTAGCGATGCTAACTTTTCTCAGACATCTGCTCCTCTGGTTCGCGATAAACTTTGCCAGTGGCTTGTATTCAACGGCCTGAGCTTGGTCAAAGCCTCCAACTGCAGCGTTGCCTTCGAGCTTCTTTGCAAGGACCAAGACCAATTACTTCAGAGCTTTCAGCAAGACCATACAGATCTCCTTGAAGTGATACCGACAAATCAACAAAATGCACATTTCCATCGCATTTCACTTTATTGGTTGTTGTTTATAGCATGTGGGGGAGAGAATCATCTCATACTACGGAAGTTTGACCCGAAATACACAGCCAGCGACAATGCCAACACGATCGGTTCTCTTGTTGGAATTACGGGGTCGAATCCGTTTGGGGACTTCGACTCCCAAGCAATGCTCAAAGCTCTTTCAACTTCCCGGGTCTTCGCCCTCGACGATATTCGTACGCTAGATATTATGAGTTTGACCAGTCAAATGACGACGTCCCTTCCAATCGGTTACTTAAAGGGATATTTGGTATGATGTTCCTAATGGCTTGCCCGAATAATACTTACATTCTCTAGGGTCTTCCGGTTGAGACGCTTAATGGGCTTGGCATAGGACAGGTAAATGAAGTTCGCGCATACTGGTCACAAATCTACCGCTAGCAACCTTCGCTCAATAAGTCACACAACAACACATTAGTACTTCTACTCTGGAGCTCGATAACCAACGATGTCCCTCAAGCACTTAGAAAATGGGCAGCCTCGGATGATGGTTTGAATCTACGTCAACGATTTCTCAAAGACATCCAGGAATTTCAAACAACAGAACAGCTTGCATTAACCCTAGCCGCCTGGCTATGTCTTCAACGACTTCTTCCTTCCTCTTTCGGTACTACGCGATCTATCAAGAGCTTTTTTCTGGCGGATTTCGATTCTCTTCTGAAAGGAGAACTTCTCAGCAATAAGTGTACTGTTCTTGAGCATATGATATTTTCGTTTCTCCAGTGTCTTAGTGCCTTTGGAGATGATTACCAAGTTACACGTCAACTTCTCAACACTGTACTTGACACAGACACCCCCGCTTTGGAAAACCACAACATTTCGGTTCAGTATTGGATATACAGGACAAAGAAGAGGTTACATCATAAAGCTGCTAGAGCATGGACCTTTCCACTCTGCATGTTTCGGAGTTTCAAGAACTTCTTGGACGGTGTCTCAACAGCTGTGCTTTCCGCGAAGCCTAATCTCATCATTCGAATTCCCCCAACAAATAATCTTGCTCTATGGTATAATTTCTGGCCCTTTATCTCAGGTGTTGTGCTTTATGCGAGGTATGATCAGTTGAGTGATAATATTGGATTTGCAACTAAATTACCGATAGTATTCTTCGATATCTTGAGTCATCCTTGGCCTGTACAATTCTTCTTTTCTCGACCTGTGGAGAATTCTTTACTCTATTCAAACATGTACATGTACGCTACAGTTCCCGGCGTCTTTTCTTACTTACCTATGTTTCTTTGTCTTTCTCGAAGTTCATTCTTACTTGCTTTTTATTCTTCGTGGACCGGACCGAATTGATTGGGATTGGCAATTTACTGGCCTTCTCTGTATTAGTAAGTTAAAAACTTCCTTTTTATGGTATGGACTAGACTAACGCCAAATACAGATTATTTGTGGCCTCCAGGGTGCTCTTTCTCAGATCTACCGCTTAGTGTCTCAACCCTCGTGCCGTGAGGTGCGGGACGTGGAGAAAACATCTGACGTTGATGAGGAGAGTGCGGTGCTGGATTTGAAATTGGGACGTCAATCTTGCTGGAACGCAACATGACCTGGTTGAAGGAAAACGCGCCGTAATGGTAATTGAGATGGAATGTTGTGGGTGATTCGGAAGTGGAGTTGGCGGAGGTTCTTATCTCTTCTGGGAGTATGCCCTTATGGGTATTCAGGGTCCCTGTTCTTGTTCTTAGGATAGAATGTATCGTCCTCTTTTGAGCTTACTACATATCGTATTTCCGTGAATTCAAACGGCATAATTGCGCTGGAGGTTACATACGCTCTGGCTTTTTCTAATCGTTTTGGTCGAACATTTTCGCGATGTGCCACAAAAACGTTGTGATGAAACTCTCCATACGCTGGATGTTGGACATTGAGTACTCAAATAATGGCAACGTCCGCTACAGTCATAACAATACGATCGCCAACGTGAGGGGTCACATACACTCAGACAACAGACTTAAGTAATTCTAACTTTCCTTGAGACATTCTATTCGAGATTCAAAGCAAACTAAGTTGCAGAAAAGGAAATATAATTTACGCACAAATTTAGATACCCTATGGAATATTGAAACTGATCGATGCAAGTAATAATCAAACTTTTTTGGAATCCTCCACCACAGTCGTAAGCATGCCAAGTCGTTAATCTTTCTTCTGTGTCGTAGAAAACCTACGATTCCAACACTATCCTGCTGCCCCAACCTATCTATAATGGAAATTAGATTCTAGATTCGCTAATAGACAAATGGATCATACCTCGCTAAGAGTAAATAGGGCATAGATCTTGATTATGCCGTGAAAGTAGCCAAAGAGAATAGATACTAGTATAAACTAGATATCTCCAACCGTATAAAGTCCTATTAATTTAATGTTTTTGGTTATTAGCTACTATATCCAAAAAGTAACTCTTAATAATGTTTTAACATAATTATCACAGGAAGAAGTGCTTTGATAATATAGCCGAAAAAGCAAAACATTAACGACTGCGAAATTTATAAACATAGTAAGGTGCAAAGCATAAGAGCACTAAGGCTGCTTCTTATATATAGTTAGCTTACTATATCGCTACTATAAAGCTTTAACTTACTTCTAGATATGCCTTTCAACGAATATACTTGTTAAATTACTTCTCTAATTGCTTCTCGCCCATCTAAGACATTAACGGAGAAATGTAGAGTTATTCTCGAGAGTTGTCTCAATTTCGCATTCTAAGTTATACTAGATCCAGGTTTTGTACCCCTTCGCAACTAGCTAGCGTATAATAAAGTTATCGTCGTTGGCCTTAAGACTATGTTTTCTCCATTTTTCCTTCACGAATCCTAGCAAGAAACAAGGATCTTATAAGATTTCAGTTCGAAGGGCACACGTCCTTCCAGATATATATAAAGTACCGCCGTCAATATAGTGGGTAGCAGAGACCTCAAAGTTGCGCCGTTGGATATACGCAGCACCTAACTAGTTATAATAGAGCTCTGTAAGAGACCTAGTATAAAGTCGTCTTATACGTTAGCATATCCCGACTCCACCTATCTCCTTGTCCTTAAAAGGTGCTAAAAGCCAAGGAAGAATAGTATTCGGCTATGCAACATCGTTATCAATTAAGACTATGATATTAGTTTCTACTAAAGGGATAGCTTCGCAGACTTGGACACGTTTGCTAGCAATCGCGCTCCTAAGGACTTTAAGATTTCTTGCCTTCATCGACTCGGAAAGTTTCTAGAGGATTTCGTATTAATGTCCCGTAGTAACAAGAAGTATCTAGGACGGGTTATAGGCTAACATGCTTCGTATCGTTTATTGAAGCTCTTTAACGTCGGTGGAAATAGTTAGAAGGATAATCGTGATATCTTTGCAAGAAAGAGTTGGATTATCTGAGATAGGTATTGATTTGTATCGCTAGTAAGCTATGGAATGGACCACCAGCCGCAAGTAGCGCGTAATACTACAGCAATATGTCAGTACACATTCACCCAAGGTGCAGGTTATACTCACAACAAGATGATGAAGCACCATTGGTTCAGAAGAAGAGGCCTGAAACATCCTCTCAATTCAGGAAAGTCCTGTCCGAGATCGATAGACCACATGATCACAAAGCCGACTTCAGCCAAACTACCAGAAGACAGACTGAATGTCAAAAGATTTCAGGAGGGAAGGGCTCCTATATAGGAAATCCTAGAATATCTGGGAAGACACATGCCGATCCAACACTGATGCATATAGCTGAATAGGAGTGCATGCATCCTGAGAGTACATGGCCAACTGCTGCATCATCACCAAGCTTAGAATCGCAAGCTAATATCCTTGCAAGTTTCCATATCTCCGAATATGTACATCACGGCTTCGAGAAGATCTATACATCACTCGAGAGTAATTTCGAATATATAGCCATCCGCATGGCGTATAAATATCAAGATGAGGAAAATTGAGAAAATTGAAGCGCGTATATACAACCCAATCATGCCCTCTCCACTCTCGAAGGTGCGATAGATAAAGAGAGCGAAACGTAATATACCACTGAAGATCACCAGCTACCGTCTGAACGTCAAAGATATCCATTCTCGTTATCGGTTGCCCCAGTCCCCTTGAAGTCGTTTTCAAATTCCTTCCCAACATCAAGGACCGCGTGCAGGTGATCCATAGCCAACTCTACTTTTCAAAGTCTGCCAAAGCATGGAGTGCACCAAGTCGTTGCGTGGTGTCTGAGTAGGATGTCTTGATATGGTCGATGAGAAGGCTGATGTGTTCATTGCTTGCTCGATCCCCAGGGTTAATTTGGTCGCGACATAACTCAATCTCAGGGAGGAAGTTGTAGAGAATGTTCCGCTCTATCTATGGAAGTGTAAGTCTCTATTCAATTTCCAACCAAAGAATGGATGCGTACCGAGAGCTTTTCCTCCATAATGCTGATTCCGGGAACGTCATGTAGAACCCCCCTCAAGGCGTCTCGAAGCATGAATGACTTGACGTCAACAAAATAAGTAGTCTCTTTGGTCTTCTTGTCTTTGGGTATTGTTAGTATATGTATGACCTTCGCTTCGAGGAAATACATACCAACCCGCCTACGAACTACAAACACGTATTGATCCAGGCTGTCACTGCCTTTTGGTTTGGGGCTGTCCACCACGGTGTACTTGTATGCTTTGTCATCCCAGCTACATATCAATTTACATTAGCGGATGCATAGATAGATGAGTTCAGAAACTCACATTTCATCAACTTCTTTGAATGCTAGTAGCGAGGCGCGGGCTACCACTTCCTTCAACTTGGTGTCATCCGAAGAGTCAAGTTTGGGGCCATCAGAGACCTTGGGGATGTCCTCTGGAAACTTGCCTATGAGCTCGAGGACGAGATGTTTGAGATCCGGACTGTCTGGCGGTGTGTGTGAGCAACAGCACTTCGTCGCGGGAGAGAAAGTCGCGTCTGAAAGATCCTCAGGAGACGTATCGGAACAGGTACACTTCAGGGCATTGGAGGTCAACTTCATGTCCGAGATCGCTTTGACCAACTCTTCAGCATCGCTCAAGGTGACAAGACAATTGGACGGATTTGGGCTATTTGGTGGTGCAGTTGGCCGTTTTAAGGACAATGGAGGCCCGTTGTGAACCATCTCTATTCGAGCCGTCATGGAAGAGAATATTGGTAGCGTTGACGTGCGTAAGAAGTGAAGGTAATTGAAGTGCAGGGAAAATGAAGAAGGAGGTAATGATCAAACCTCAGGGATATAAGTACCTTTTATGTCCATCGATCCTCATGCCACTCTTTACAATAACAGTCTCTAATCCATCTTGGAAGACTAACACCCAAGAGTCCATTACTTGTAGCCCATTGATTTACTGATTCGTAGATGAGAAGCCAATGTGCATTATGTTGCAGGAGAAACATATGCGACTTCCCATAATATCGACATTGAAAGAGTTAGATTGCTGTTGTAGAAGATGAGAATGTATACTTGGTCTGATTAGGTGGGCTGCGGCACGGTTCCATTGACTGGAGTTCCGATTCGTCAGACACATGTTGCCATTCCTATTTCAGCGACAAAAACAAGCTACCCTGGCGTAAAGAGTTCTGCAGACCTGTATAAACTAAGCCAGTGCCCTTTCTCTCAAACATCTAGAACCCCGCTTTGAATGGCCACCTTCGCATATAAGTCACGACTCCTATCGCCCTTCTTTTACTAACAAGTGCGAACTGATTCCTAATCGATTTTATTATATCGGCAACGATTGTGCTCTCGCAGCTGAAAAGCCTGCTTGAAAAGGCCGAACATTTGAAGGGGAAGTTCTCGAAGGTCTATCCAACAAATGACCAGTGGGACATTTTGAGTGACTGGAGTTTGAAGCTTTCAGAAGCGGCAAAAGCGGTTCAGGATGAAATCCGAGTGCTCAAGGAATCGCGATCAGACCGAGCGTGGAAGGAAAGCGAGGAACACAGGTCTAAAGCACAGTCATGTAGGGGTGACCTTTTTGCGAAAGGTCGATTGAAACAGCCAGTCATATTCCGGAGAAATGTTGTCACAATGTTCGAGGGTCCAAAAGATTCAAAATTCGACTCTGAGGACATGAAGTTCAGGAAGGAATCTACCCGTAAGAGAAGCGAGTTGATCCGAAGCTTGAGTCCTGATGGGGTGATTTCATGGGCAATAGCTTTCGCGCCTACCCTTTGGGGTGGAGGCTCCATGTCCGCGGATGTATTTACTTGTCTCCTCGACGATATCGAGCCCGAGCTGGTCCAGATATGGCCCCCAGTGATACGAGATACATTGCACCTGCTCATGGAAGACGAAGAATCTTTGAAGGGGTCCCTTGAGTACCAGGAGTTCCTTAAAGGTTAGTTTAGCTCGATCATAGAGAATAGCACAAGAAACTAATCATAGCCAGCAATTGACGATCCGTCACGGAAGCCAGTAAAAGATCGGAAAAGGCGGCGTACCGAAGACGAAAGTGAACAAGAGAAGTCAGCAACGGATGCAATATCGCCATCCAATGAACACCGGGGTAAGGAAAGACTCAGAACAAACAGAAAGCACTGCTAATTATTTACGGACAGAAATGAAGTCTATGTACACAAATGCACCTGCTAGCAACATGTCCAAATTGCCTGAGCCATTCCAAACGGCAGTCCAGAATAGCCGGCTCTGGAAGTGGGAACGAAGTCAACCGGACTTGGAGACGACAGGATGCATAGCTGCTTTGTTCCCAAAGGATTATAACCAGGATGTCTCCTTCACTATCTGGTGTGGTCACAATGACGGATACCGACTCAATGATGTCTTCGGGTCACAACTTGAAATTTCGTCCTAAACTTTGAAATACACGCTAGCACCCCTGATATAACAAGTATAGCCGGCAGGCACTTTATATTCCGTATACGCAATGATGTTTTCTTCGAATGTTTTCTGATCGTCGGTTTGCTCGTTGACAATTAAAAGATAAACACCTTTAAACTCTATCGTCCTGTCGTTGTTTGGATCGGGGGGGAATCGATGACTTGGGATGTCCTTTTCTTCTTTTCCAGCAAGAGCATCGTCACCTCTCTGAATGAATACACATATGTTAGCCATGAATAGATTGAGGGGATGAAATAGAAGTTCCAAATAACTGACCGCCATAATCATCAACACGGAGGGCCCTGTACTGGTTGCCGGTCTGATGTATACTCGGCGCAAGCTGAGGAAGAGTTCGAGATTGACGAACCTGACTACCACCTAAACAACATTAGTAGCTGTATGGACTTCATGGTGGATACAGAGGCATGTTCTGAACTCACCGTGGTCGGGAAAGGTGGGTTTGCCGCCTGGGAGAGGCAGAGCTAAATGCTGAGGCGTAGTTCGAGTCCTTCGAATGCAAGACGCACCCTCTGCTCCGTGGGTAGAATACACAGAGTTTGCTGAGTGCAAAGGACGGAGTAAGATAGAGTAAAAGCGCGGCGTGGAGGGTAGGAGGCAGTGTGGTGAAATATATCGCCAGTTGAATGCTGATGTGCAATGGAATAAATCGTGCAAGGCTGCTGCCCCTCAGCGTAGGTAATGAGAAGTCTATTGGCGAAGCTGGGTTGAGCTAGTCGGACAGAACAACTGAGTCATTGTTGTCGCTCAAAAACAAACTTGGATGGTGTCTGGTTTCTTGCTTGCAATTCGAGAGGTTGATGAGGTTATTCATTTGCAGGAAGAAATTGTGGTTGCGGGGACTTTCGCAAGTGGTGGGGTTCGATACCATGTGATCCGATACTGACCGAGCATTTAGGCTCCAATGCCTTTGGGCTGCAATAAGATTCCAGAAATTTAAGGATTCGCGCAGCATATCTGACACCTCCAGAATTTGTGCATGGGTCTGCAATTTGAAGCTTCCACGAAGAGGAGTTCAACTCTTTTCGATAGGTTTCATCTTGATTTAGATCTTGATTCCGGCGTTTCTGGTCAATCAGATATGACTCTATTACATCGAGGCTGTTCAAATTCGTGAACGTACGTCTCCGGATGAGCACGGACCAGAACACAATAACCTCGAAGAATTACAATCCTCGAAATCAACTCTTGGATCGAGTCGATGCCTAATTAGATCGAAGAGTGTAATAATCGAGAAGGAGATAGTATTAGTTATTGATTTTGTACATAGATTTCATAGCAATTCGTACTGTAATTTGATGTTCAATGCAAGACTCAAATCTGGGTGTTTCTAGTGTTCTGGTCCGTGCTTATCCGGAGACGTACGTTCACGAATTTGAATAGCCTCGCATTAAGCGCCTTGCGAAGCAGGCTGCAAATTCAGGGAGAAGCTCCCCACCAGTGTGCATCGAATTTTATGCGCCAGGGTCGCGTTTAGAACTAAGTAGAATCAATCAATTCTAGGCGCATCTTATAAACACCTTTGCCGAAGATGTTGCAGGAGTAACTATTTTCTGCTTGTCGAATCGGGCCGCTAACTCGGATTGTTCCAGGCAACCGTATTTTCAATATCCCCATTATGAAATCCCAGCTTTTCTTCCATCGTCGGCATTTCCAGCCCTTATGCTAAGCCGATCCAACTCGAGCACACCATTCGGTCAATCCACCTCCCTTATTCTAGCCTAGACCCTAACTCCTCTCTACCTATATTCGTCGACGCAGCAGCAATATAAACCCACCCGTCGTCCCTCCCTCCTCTTTCCAGTCGATATGGCCCCGTCTCAGGCAAAACGAAACACCCGAAAAGTTAGGCAGCAAAACTCGGTGCTAAGCAACGAAAGTAAGAAATTCTAATACCATCGTGTACTTTGACTGATTGTTGATAGGAACGCGGACACAAGGGATTAAGAAAAAGCGATTACAACCTCCTCGTAGAAGCGTACGCATACGAACTGTATCCAAGAACACCACCGAACCCAGACTCCCACTTCCCTCCTCAACCAGCATTACTCCCGGCAAAGAGGCATGCCACTCTCCTCCTGCTATGCTATAAAGCTAACTCAAGTCAAGTTCCCATAGGCTAAGGATCGAAAACGAAAACGAAAACGATCGCAAGACAACGAACCCCGCCTCCTCTCTACCTCCACTCCCTCTCAAAAGCGGCTGCGGGCGTCCCCTTCACGATCTCCTATCAAGCATACAATCCGCGAGAACATAGCAATCGGTGTCAGCGGGAAGGAGTTCAACCCAATTAATTATTAGAGGAAAGGAGGAACCTGGCCTAGGGAATACTTCGACTCGGAGAGCAATAACATAAGTCATCTGCTTGCAAGGAAGAAATCATTGTGTTCTCTTCGTGGCAAACAATCGGAAGCTACCTCTACAGCTCCTAGCTCTGCTACACCTAGTGACCAAAAGCCAAGGGAAGCCAAAAGCACCCCTTATACACGTCCAAGCTATGAGACTGTACTCGCCACGAAGGGCAGCTTTATGGACAAATTCGATGGGAGCGTGGAGAAATCAATAAGGGAGCTTTGCCAAACCTTGCTCTATTCAGAGCAGACATATCCTCAGAATTCCTTGTTTCTTGACCGGAATCTCGACACTTTACAACTCACTATCCCACGTGACCCCGCGCCGCCTTTGCTCAGGCGGCTTAGGCCTAGCTCAACTTCGGCTCAGGTCTGCTTAGGTCTGCTTACCCATCTCACTAGAAATCGTCAACTTTTAACAAGGAGCCCGAAAGGGCCCCCTTTCCTAGCTAGGGGTCCTAAATCTATTCCCACTATTGCTAATTCCTAGACAGTTATCTTAGTCTGCCTATCTTTATACATAAGACCTTTTTCTGCCTTAAGGATATTTTATATCATCTTCTGCGTTTTGCTTAAGGCTACGTATTCTATAAATAACTAGTTCCCTCTTATCTTTACCTCTCTTCTTACTTATCTTTTTACTTATCTTCTCACTTATCTTCTTATAATCTTACTTATCTTCTTATATATCTTTTACTTATCTTCTTATATATATTCTTATATATCTCCTTACTTATATTCCCTCCCCCTTCTCTCCTCTCTCTAATCCCTCTCTTATTTCTCTAAGAAGACTTTCTTTTCTCGTCTTTGCTCTAAATATCTATATCCGCATATGCATAGTTCTATAAGCTATAAGCACTAAATAAGCAAAAGGATATTAAAGAGAACTAAATCTAGACAAGCAAATAAAGGCAGCTTTAAGAGATAAGCTCTTTAAGGATAAGTTTAGAATAAATAGTAATCCCGTTTATAGAAAACTAAATAAAAAGACTAGCTAACTATAGTATAATATAATATAGGATTTTTAAGAAGCGTATATTACTAAAATTATAAAGCTAAGTCTAGAAAAGCAAGCATTAATATACCTTAAGTATAAAAGGAAATATTTAATAGTAAACTTATATAATATAGAAAATATAAAGCATATTACTAAAGCTATTATACGCTTAACCCCTTATAAATTAGATAAAGAAATAAAAAGAGCAATTATTAAAATAGTATAAAATAAGATATAAAAACTTATATTAATATAGCAGCGCAATATAAACCTTACTATTCCTCTAGAAGTCTATAACTTAGTAGCTTCTATAAGTATACTTGCGGGCTAGCCTCCTTTAAAGTATTAATATATAATGCATTTACTAATAAAAGAAAAAGTATATTAAAAATATGCTTAAATATACGATTCTACTATTAATAGAGGAAAAGGCACTTATATTCTTAATAATAGAGAACTATATCGATATAAAGAAGCTTTTATAGTAATATAACTACTATAACTATATTTATAAAGGGTGCTATATAAATTTAAGTGCTTTATTAAAGATATATTACTATACTTTTATAAGGTTATAAGAAATATATAAAGCAATATATAAAGTAAGATACTAAGTTTAAGATAAAAATAAAACCCTAATTTTTATGCTAACTATTACTAATAGAACCTTATTTGCATAGTTATATAAAAAGATAAAAAGCTAGAAATTAAGATAAGTTTTAAAAGAGAATTTATTAAAGAAATACAAGATACCCCGAAAAAGTAAGACTAAAAGTATTTATTCTAAAGCTTAGATAAGTTGCTAATAGCTTATATATAGACTAAAACATCTATTATATAAGAGGCTAAAGCCCGCGCTTTCTCTTTTTACTAATAGCCTCTTGTTTTTACTTGCTATTATTATCTTAGCTAGCGCGTTTAGGGACTATAGCATTATTAAGAATATCTTTACTATTAGATTGCCGCTAAGTAGAAAGTACTAGATTATAAATTAAATAGATAGTATATTAAACAATCTAGTCTTTCTAAAGATATTTATAGATAGATTAATTAAGAAGACTAAAAACGAGACTATATAAAGCTACTAGTATTTAAACTAAGCAAAAAGGGCTAGTTTTATAAGAGGGATAAGGCTTTATGCTACTTGTCGCGAAGCGCTTATTAAGGTAAATAGTAAGGGATACTT
The DNA here is from genome assembly GCA_037952635.1 of Bryoglossum gracile. NCBI lineage: Eukaryota > Fungi > Ascomycota > Leotiomycetes > Helotiales > Bryoglossaceae > Bryoglossum > Bryoglossum gracile. Next base: position 33,082 of record JAPZPB010000245.1, on the reverse strand, counting down.
ACTTCGAATAAGTTTATAGTATAGTAAGCTAATTAGCAATAGATAGCAGCTATTTACTAAGGCAAGTTATAAAGTTTACTATATATAAGAACTTAAAGACTCTTATTAGCTATTACTTAGATAATATAAGTAATATAAATAGTATAGTAGTCTTTCTTAGCTTAAAGCTATAGCGGGATTTTATAGAAGACTTTTGCTTTATATTTATAAAGAGAAACCTAAATCTTTAGTACTTGCTTTTAAGAAAATGCTTAGATAAGCTAAGGCAGCGCTAGGACTTTACTAATCTTAGTAAGCAGATTAATAACTTTTCCGCTTAGATTATAGCTATTATTATAAAGAAAGGGCGCTAAAAGCTTAAGGCTTAATAGCGCTATATCTATAATTAGCGTTAAAAGCTTATTAATAAAGAGTTAGCAAACTACTATAAAATGCAATAGCGAGTATATACTACTTAATATAAGGTAGATAACTAAGGCGAGTAGCACTATAGTTACTTTAATTATATTATCCGCTATATAATCCTTAAGCGCAATTGCTTTACTTATACTTTACCGATCGCCGCCTTGCTATAAAGTCTAGAAGGTATCTCTGCTCTTTAAGACCTTATTGCGCTTTATATAAATAATTCCCGCGTTATATACTAGAAAGCATTATAGCTTATAAAAGGTTACTATCTAGTACTAACTTGTGGCTAAGAGATTAAAGAGTAAAAATAGTCTTCCCTTATTAATATTACTTTTACTAATAGAATATATTAGCATTATTATAAAAGAAAGGTAGAAGTATATATACTAGTGCTCTAAAGACTATTATAAGAAGCAATTTAGCTTCGCTAAATTTTGCTTTTAGTATAGTAAGTAAATAACTAGCGAAATAGATTAGAAAGCCTATTACTAAGATTATATTAATAATCTTAATATACCTTTCTAGTATAAGCTAATTACTTTCCGCTATACTATTACTAGCGCCGGATATTATAGTAGATATTTAAGGAAAAAATAGCTACTAGTAGCTATATAGATAAGATAATTCTATAATTAGATAAGCTAGCAAAGATATATCTTTAACTATATCTTAGAGTATATTAAGAGTCTAGATAGCAAAGACTCTATTCTATGCCCGCATTTGCTATATACTATAGTGCTTTATTTGGAATTAAACTTATAAAACTATTTTAAAGATATATATAGCACTTATAAGCTAGATATATAAAAGAAGCGCTAACGTTAGCAAGAAAAGGGCAATAATAAATAAGCCGAAATATTGGGTGCCGCTAAGAAAAAGCGGCTTTAACTCTAAAGAAAGCTAGAAGATAAAGACTATAAAGTACTAAGTAGTTAAAAATCTGCTCTTAAAGGTTGCTCTAAAGATCCTCTTAGCTACTTATTTATAAATATCTTAATAATAGATTTTAATCTATACTTAGTAGATAATATTAAAATAGTAATAGTATTTAGCAGTTCCTTATTATATTATAGCACCCTAGTTAGCGGCGTCTAAAATAATTATAATAATTATTATAATATAAATACTTTGCTCTTATCTTTATTAAACGATATTCTCGAAGCAATTCTTTAAGCTAAAGAGGATTACCGTTTTCCCTAGACAACTTTATTAAAAGCTACTACTATTAACCTCCTTAGTAATTTTAAACCTTAAAACTTTAACGCGATCGCAAACGCTATCTCTTCTCTTATTAAGTCTTAAGAGGACTAGATTCTATTAGGCCTTAACATTCCTTTATTATATCTATTTAATATTCTAATAAAGTTAGTTAATTTAAAGCTTTAAGATGCTTTTCCTTTTTTTATATTAAGTTTACTAGCAATAGCTAACTTAGTTAAAGATGCTTATAAAAGCATACTAATAACTATACTAGGGTATATAAAAAGCTTAGTAATATAGCTACTTTATAATAGCTAGCTAGTTGCAATTAATGCTAAGAAAGGGATATAAGAAGCTAAAGCGCTGCTTGCTAAGTGGAAATAAAGCAATACGACTTAGTACTTTATAAAGTAAAATGGATTTCTATATAAAGGTAATATATAGGAAAGATAGAAGGATATTAGCTTAAAGCTTATTAAAGAGTTTAAGGCAACTTATTAAGAGAACTATTCGGGCGTATAACTACTTAAGAAGCAAGTGCTGCGTAGAAGGGTTAAATACCTTATTAAGTAGAAGGGTTGTCTAGAGAGCAAGAATTCTTAGGAGAAAGAAGCTATTATAAGCCGTGAATAAATTATAAAGTTTAAGGCAAGTTAAAAGAGGAAACTATTATATTATATAAGTATTATTCTTAGCTAATAACTTGGCTTATAATCTTATCCTTATATCTATTGTTAAAAGCATATTATAGATATCCGTTATAAAGTAAGCATATTAAAAGCATTAACTTAAATATATAATTAGCCTGGAATAATATAAAGCTGCTTCCGTAATCTAGAAAGTTCTAGAAGAAGCACTACTTTTAAGCGAGAATATCCGCTTCCCAAGATTATAACTTTTTTTTATAAAATTATAAATATAGAATTTAAATAAATATACTTTAAACTTAAGTAATATCTGCTAATCTTCGTAAGATTAAGCTTTAGTAATTAGCATTTGCTTTGCGATATATTATCGCTTATAGCAAACTATAACTAATGCAAAGCCTAAATAGTAGCGATTACTTTGCTTTTAATAAATTAAGCAAGGGAGCTATATCGGGTTCTTATAGTTATTTAGAGGCTATACTATAATCTCTTGTTAAATAGTGCTTTGCTTTTCTAAATTTATATATTAATATTCGCTATATAAAGGAAGCTAGAAAGAGATCCTTATAAAAATAGATAGTTTAAAGAAGGACTTATAAAGCAATGCTTTATTAATTTAAGCTATATAAACGATTAAAGCAAGTTTAATTATAAATATACTTAACTATTAAAAAAATAGCTTTGCTTTAACTAAGTAATTTAGATTGCGCTAAATAAAGGATAGAATACTATAAAAAGCTTTTAAAGTATATTAGTAAAATCTATGCCTTTATAGATAACGGAATTTGTTTAATACTAATAAGATATAATAAAGAATAAGCTAGGAATATTAATTAACTTATTAGAAGTTCGTTTTATTATATATATAAAGGATCCCTATTCTTAGCAATCTTTACTAGCAAGAATATATCTTTTCGAAAAGAACTTAAGCAAGCATTTAATTAAAGCTTATATAGAATTATATTAAGAAGTTAGTATTTCGTTTAAAGCTATAGTAAAAGAAGTATATAAGCTTATTATTACTTAAAGTATAAAGCTAATGCTAATATTAGAATATTCTTTTTACTAGACTAGCAATAAACTTTACTAATAGAATTGCGGAATTAGAAGTAGAAAATTTAAGGTTAATAAATAAGGTTAACAAGTTATAAGATACTACTATAGTAAAGTTAACATTTAAGCAAGATGCTAAAGAGGCCGCGAACTAGCTTATAGCAGTGCTATATATAGTAGAATTAGAAAACTAGCATTTAAAGAAAGATATTTAAAAATAAGCTATAATAGTAGAAGATTTTAAAGTAAGCACTATAGATTCTTACTAGATTATAAATAAGGCGTTTTTCGTATTAAAAAAGTTAAAATCTTTACTATCTTCTATTTATATATAATTCTTTAAGATTAAGAAACCTAGCAACTTTATTGCGCTACTAGTTTGCTTAAATTGCTACTTATATCTATGGATATAAAGTAACTATCTATTAGATATAAGTATATCTTATTAGTTATATATATGATCTTACTTAAGAAACGGGATATAAAGATAAGGGGTAGAAAATAGTATAGAAAGTTAATATTTAATAATCCTTGGTTTAAACCTAAGTACTCCTTCTAGCTCCTTTGCTTAATTTAATTATATCCGGGATTAACAAGGAGCCGCATCGGGTTCCCTTAATCGTCTAATAAAGATAAAGTCTAAGTAACTCCTTTGCCTTTTTCCAATTATAGCCTTAGCGATTAATAGGATTAATAAGGGGCCCGATTAAGCCCTTGTTTAATAAGCGAGAGTTAAAGCTAATAGTTTAGCCTTGCTAATAACGCTTAATAGATAAGCTTATGCGTTTAAGCTACTTGGTTATATAATTAATAAGATTAGAATAGCTTTTTATTATATGTTATAAAGAGAAGAGACCTTCTTATATTAGGCTACAATAGTAAATAGCTATTAGATATAACCTTAACTTGCATAGCAAGGGTTAATGGGAATTATGTATATAACGCTTTAGTTTTAAGAAAAAAGTCTTAAGAGAAATTTCTTAAAAGATTATAAGTCCCGTGAAAAATCGCTTAAGAGAGCATAGCTTTTAAGAAATTTCTTATAAAAGCTATGCTTTTCTAAAAGCTGTAATATCTTAAGAATCTTATCTTAAGACTTATAATCTCTTAAGATATTTCTCTTAAGACTTTTCTCTTTAGATTTTATAGCTTTTATAAGAATATAGCTCTTAAGATAATTATCTTATAATAGTATAGCGCTTACGATACTAGAAGTCTTAGGAGAATTCTCTAAGGATATCTATAATCTTAAGAGTATTATCTTTATACCTATAGGGTCTTATAAGCTATAATATCTTAAGATACTTATCTTTAGCAAAATAGAAGCTATAGAAATCAGATTAAATGCTTCTAGGTTTAATACTTCTTACTACCCTAAAAGAAGTTAAAAGTAAGTAAGCAAGGCAAAGAAAATAAGAAAAGCCTATAAATGCTAATAGATAATAACCTTATAAGTACAGCTTACTTGCATCTTGTATACGCGTCCGTTTCTAAATTAATAGAAGTAGTGCAATACTAAATTCGGACTTATTCTCTCTTATTAAACTAGCGCAAGCAACTCTATAGATAGATTCAAGCTTAAGTAGCTGCTGCGACACTAGCATTAGCTAACAAGTATTAAAGGATATTCTTATAGGAAAAGATAAAACAAAAACGCTATACTACTTTAATCTAAGATACTAGACTAATCTAACTTACCCTATATATATCCTTCTATAAAGAGATTTTATAATTACGCTAACTTGTATTCTAATTCCTTAAACTTACTTTTCTAGCTATACTAGCTAGTATTCTAATTTCTATAAGCTTACTTTATTATCTAAGTATCTATATACTTTATCTCGCAGTTAATCGCGTAGCTAGTTGGTTCCTAAGACTAAAACTAGTTAGCGAATTAATTAAAAAAGCAAAAAAATAAATACTTTTATTAAGAATAAAAACTTACTTATTACTAGCATTCCTCCCTGCTCTTTTATCTTCTTTTGCACTCTTTTAATATATTTCCCTTTTACCTCTTTTTAAAGAATTATTATTAGATTAGCTATACTATTATATACTATAGCATATTAACTAAAAAGCACCTGGTCTGCCTTTCTTGATTAAATATAAATTAAGATGCTAAGAATCTAATCCAAGTTAGAAGTTATATAAAAATATAAGTAAAAGGGGTAACTAATATAACCTTTATCTAAAGTATTGTTAGCTAAAGCGTTGTTAAGTAAAGACTCTACTGCAATTCTAATATCTATTTATAGTTAGCTTAAATTTACAATCCAACTTAATTCCAACTTATTTAAGGTTTTTAACTACTATATTAAATAAATGTAGCAAGTATATATCTTGTAAGCATTATATCTATATATTAGCTACTTTAAGTAAAATAGCTACGCAGCTATGCTAAAGCCGCTTGCTACTATAAGAATAGTCTTGTACTCGCTTATTAGTATACTAGTACTATATAGCTTACTAAATAAAGCTAAGCAGAGGGGGCGATTAGACTTGCTATATTCTAGAAGTTTTTAAGTAAAGCCTTAGCGTGGCTTTATAAATAGATCTAAAGCGCTCTGCTTCCCTTTAAACTAAGATATTATAACAAATAGATAGCTTTACTAAAAAGACTAAAAACTAACTAAGGTCTATAGCTTAATATATTATCTAGCTTTGACTTTTAACGGTTAAGATAAAGTTAAGCGGATCTTAACTATATCGTTTATATAAGTAATAGAAGCTTAAGGAAAACTGCGGCCAACGGCTTTGTTTTGCTAAATAATAAATCTATATTAAAAGAGAAATGTTAAAAGGCATATTCCTGCAAAGATATAGATATATATATAAGGAAAGAGCGGCTACGATACTAAGTGTCGCTAAATTAAATAAGTAGCAAGTATTGCTAATGCTTAATATATACGGATAAAGACTTTATATAAAAGCGCGCGGAGAAGAGGCAAAGAGAGTATAAGAAGACATAGCAACAATCCTCTCTATATAGAGTTAAATATAGCTAATATATAATAAAAGAGATTAAAACTTACAATTAATCCCTATAGATTTTCCGGTATATATAAAGAGAAAGAGGTTCGACTAACTATAACTGTAATTATATAAAAGGCTAGAAGAACGAACGATATTACCCTAGCTAAGCGGTGGAATTATTGGAATTTGCTTAAGGAAATACTAAGGAGATCTGCGAGAACATTAAAAGAAAGGCTAGAAAGAAGCGGGATTAAGTTAATTAACAAGAGATTTGCAGCCCGCAGCCTAGCCTTCGATATAGATAACACCTTATATATAAGGCAGAAAACAATTACCTTGAAGTAGACGGATTGCAAAAGAATATCGGCTTAACTCTATAGACCCAGGTATTGGTAACGGCAAAGAAGCGGCGGATAAATAAAATGTTTATTTGTTTAAAGCAAAAAAGCTTCTAGGAACTGCCTTATGCGGTGGCGTATCTTAAAAAGTGCAAGGGAAAGGAAGATACCGCTTATAGCGATACTAAACGCTAGGGTAATCTTTATCGGAAAGCAAGTATAGGATTTGTATAAGAAGTAAGTAAAAGAGGAGAAGGGAAGAATATAAAGAGATTAAGATAACTAAGAGGAAATATATAGTCTAAGAGCTAGCTATAATAGGAGTCCGAACTAGACGAGGGCTAGAAATAGTCCCCTGAAACTAAAAATAAAAGGGAGGCAGAATAGCTCCCCTGGAATCAAAAACAAAGAAGCTAGAAACGGTCCCACGGGGCTAGGAAGGGACGCTATAAAATCTAGCTTTACGGCTCCTACTGCTAGACAAACTATAGCAAATCTAGTTAATAATAATAAACGACTATATTTATCTAATAACTATTACGGACAAATAGCTTACTAAGGCTCCAAGCACGCCTACAACAATGTATGCTCTTATGAAAACCACTTAACTTAGTGTATACTTGTAGTCTCTACGCGCCTAGAGGCTGGCGAGAGATACTAGGCCTTTAAGCTTTTCTTTTCGCTAAGGAAGTCGCATTAGCGGGTGCTAGAAAATATTAGAATATAACGTGGAAACGTAAGCCTTCAACTTACGTTTATCAACTCGCCCACCGAGCTAGCAGATGTTATCTCCGAGAGGAAGCCGACAGCGTCGAAGCCGTTAAGCCAACGATGCAGATTATCCACACTAATAGCTCCGTTATCCTTAGCATAGCCCTGCATTAATTCCATTGTAATTAAGCCTAAGGCTCTAATATCGCGAGGTTCAGCACTTCCTAGGGGGCGGGTATAGTAGCATTCTTGGTCCGCTATGATTTTTGGGTTAATAGAGATACTCTAAGGCGGAGATTATTACTAACCGATTTTGATATCCCTATCTAGGTTAATAAGAATATTTGAACAAGTTAACGAGCTATGCTTTAATCCTTTCGTTGCAAGGTAGGCAAGGCCCTTAAGCACTTGCTATAGTTAGCGCCCGTTCTATGTTTATTGCTCTATCGACGCTTATCTGTCTAAGTATTAAAGCTAAGCGAAGTTCGTTAATATAAGGATTGCCGGCGATATACTATAAAGAAATAAGCATATGCTCGAAAACGATATATAACGATTGCTTAAACTTAAAAGCGTCGAAGGCTAAGACGAAGTTGGGGTGTTGGATCCGTTGCAATATATAAAGCTTATCCTCGATGCGCGGTCCCGAGAAGCTTCTTACTATAACGATATTGAACAGGGGGCTTTTGCGCTCTACTACGTTAACGCGATCGCCGACGCCGAGCCGCAGCTAATAGATCCTCTCGTAGCTCCTCTATAGAGACCCCTCTTTGGTTATTATATATTCATGTGCTTTGAACCTAGCGTTAATAGCTTCTACTAGCTTGAGACGTATTATACCCGTCTTGGGATCGATGGCATCGCTCTCTAAGGACGACGCTCTCTCTCTAGCCAGCCACTTCGCAGCGTTCTGCCTAGCAGCTATGCGGTCACTATTACCGTCTGGCTGCTCCGTGTTACTCCTAGAATGCGGATATAGCCCACGTTCCCTTAATTTGTTTAAGAAGAGCTGCGTATAGCGTTTGTCTAGGTCGGAAGTTATTCTAAGTATGCGCAATATAGCAAGAGGGGCCTGAAGATCTCGTTAGTTAGAGAGAACAGGTTTGAGGGAAGCCTTCGACTTATATCTCTTATGGGAAGGGTTCGAGGACCAAGACGGGAGACTGACGGGAGCTAGCATAGGCTCCCATGTTGCTATTTATAGCATTGTAAGTCAACTTCGATAAGGAGTAGATTTCCTATTAGAGACGGATTGCTAAGAGGTAAGAAGTAGTAAGTAACCCCCATCTCCCCTCAAAGAATAAGATCTTGCGTATTAATCATCTCGAGATGCAGCGCGCATGATTCCTGGAATAGGAGCGACGACAAGAGGCGGAGAGGAGCATCAAGTATAGAGGTATAGCTAGCATTAAGCTCGACGTGCTTTATTTTCCGTGCGAAGAGTCGAGAGAGCCGGATAAGAATAATGTCAAGAGACTAAAAATTTTTTTTCGCGGGGAGGGTGGTTGCCGTCGACTGGACCTTCGAAATCACATTCCTGCTATTATTAGCTAGCCGCAGTTAAAGGCTGCTATAGAAGCTTCTAGAACCTCTGCTGAGCGGCTCTTAGAAGATGCATGTAATGATTATCCGGAGCTAGATTTTCCGCCCGGTTATCAGTTAGAGTGCTTCCATAGACGCTATCGAACGCTTGCAGCAGCCTAAGTCCTTCCTCTAAAGGATAGGCGTTGGACGGTGAACCTGTATCTTGAAGGTATAACCTCTCTTTTCCGAATCTAGAGAAGCCGCTAACTTTTCTTTTCTATTTTAGATCTTAACTAAGAACTGAAGATAACTCTAATCGAAGAGTACTCGGCTGAAAAGAAGCCCGACGATAGCGAGATCTATAGCAAAATCCGCGAATATTAAGAATATAAAGGAGCGGGGAATCTATACTTTAAGAAACGATAATAGGCTCGTTTAGCTACTATATCGAACTATAAGAAGGAGAACCTTAAAAAGATCTTTTACTATATAGATTATAAAGCCGCATTCGATATTTAATTAAATATCCTAGGGCTAGCAAAGGGATAAGGTTAAGCATAATGCATATAATGTTTACTATAAGATGCTATAAGGTAAGCTCTATATCTATAAGTAGTTCGAAAGTATTAACTAAACTAAATAGCTAAATCTCTGCTATCTTAATAATACTATAAAGGACTTCTAGACTAAGAAGATCTTTTATAACGATAAAGAAGCAATATAGAAAGTAGATCAAGCAATGGTAAAAGCCTTAGAGCTTACTGCACTAGGTGTTTACAAAGCGGATTTCTAAGCTCTATATAGCAAAGTGCAAAGTAAGCAGATCCTTAGTACTTTTAGCAAGCAAGACCGCGAAGATATATAGAGTAAAGTGCTTTCCACTACTATTAACTACTTAGTCCCTTCTTTCTTTAGCTTCTTCAAGGACTTTAACTACTTTAAAAACATTGCTAATAGCATAAAACGATTATTCCTGCTATCGCTTAATGGTATAGTCTCTTCTACTATAGAAGATAAGTACTTTAATGCGAACTATAAACTTAATTAATATATAATCTAAGAATCGGAGTCCTTTTATATATTCTAGCCTAGGAGCCTAGTAAACCGGGTAGACCTTAAACGACGATAAATATAGATATTCGCAATACGCAACTACTCTTATATATTTATAGTGCTAAAAAGGAAGAAAAAGTTATTAATAAAGCTTATTACTAAGAAAGCAGATAAGATTATCTTATATAAGTTTACTACTTTTGCTTACCGATTAGGATATAAGTCTAAGCTTATCCTTAGCTTAATCTAGCGGTTAGCTAATAAAGATATCGCTTGTAGTGCCCTCTTAAAGGCTTATAAACTTAACTATTATAAATATAATAAAGCAATGTTTAAGGACTATATAGAACGGATAGCGAGTCTATTCTTCGAGGCTTAGCTAATAATAGTAAAGCAAGCAAGCGCTGCAATCAAGATAGATTATTCTAATAGATTACTAAAAAGATCCGGGATCTTATATACGCTAGATTATAAATAGGATAGATTATCCCTTTTCTTAGATAAGCTATATAATATTAGCAAGGAATAATACAATAAGATATTATCTTTCTTTATTTATAAGTTAGTATACTTTGTATTTTTTAGTAAGCCGAGTTGCCTTACTTCTTGTTTTCCTAAAAAGGTATTGCTATTAGATACTCTAATTTCAGCTCCTCTAGAAGATAATTAAGTAAGAGAGAAGCAGGAGCGGCTTATACAATAAGAACAAGAACGGCTCGCGCGAGAAGAATAGGAAAGACTTATATAAGAGGAGCAAGCGAGACTTGTATAAAAAGAGCAAAAGCGGCAAGAACGGCTTGCAAGAAAGGAATAAGAAAGACTAGCAAGGGAGGAGCGGGAATAGCAGGAATAGCTTATAAGGGAGGAATAAAAGCGATTAGCAAGAGCGGAATAAGAGCGGCTTATAAGAGAATAGGAAAGTCTTGCTTAAAAGGAGCAAAAGAGGTTAGCAAGGGAGGAATAGGAGAGACTAGCAAGGGAGGAGCAAGAGCAGTTAGTAAAAGAAGAATAAGAAAAACTTATAAGAGAAGAATAAGAGCGGCTTGCAAGTAAATAGGAAAGACTTGCTCAAGAAAAGCAAGAGAGATTAGCAAGGGTAGAATAAGAGCAATTAGCGAGAGAAGAATAAGAAAGACTTATAAGAGAGGAATAGGAGCGGCAAGAGCAGGCTGCAAGAAAGGAATAAAAGAGACTTATAAGGGAGGAACAAGAACGCTTAATAAGAGAAGAATAAGAGAGACTAGCAAGGGAGGAATAAGAGAGACTTATAAAAGAAGAACAAGAAAGATTTGCAAAAGAAGAATAAGAACGGCTTGCTAAAGAATAAGAGCGGCTCGCGAAAGAAGAGCAGGAAAGACTTGCTTAAGAGGAATAAGAAAGACTAGCGAGGGAGGAATAGGAATAGCTGGCGAGGGAGGAACAAAAGAGACTAGTGCAAGAGGAGCAAGAGCGGTTAGCAAGAGAAGAACAAGAGAGACTTGCGAAAGAGGAGCAGAAGCGGCAGGAGCAGGCTACTAGGGAGGAATAAGATAAACTTGCACGGGAGAAGCAAGAACGCTTAGCAAGAGAAGAACAAGAGCGTCTTAAGAGGAAAGAATAAGAGAAGCTTGCAAAAGAGGATTAAGAGCAGTTGGCAAAAGAGGAACTAGAAAGACTTATAATAGAAGAACAAGACTATATTGCACAAGAACAAGAACGACTTATTAAGGCGGAGCGAGAATAGTCAGCAAGAAAGGAACAAGAGCGAGTTATATAAAAAGAGCAAGTAGCGGAGAACTTTGCTAAGCAATAGAAAGATAGGCCTAAGCAAAAGAAGCCCGACAAGAACTAGCCAGACAAGGGACCTAAAGTGCTAAGAAGTCAAAACGGCATATAAAAAGGTCTCCGTGCATTGGCTTTAGCTAAAAGGAGAGAACGGCCACTTATATAACTTAACTTAAAGAAAGTTACTAATAATAAGTCTTTAGAAGCTAACTATCGTTTTATGCCGCTATTATAAGCATTTAACTTTTTACTAAAAGCTGCAAGAGATTAAGTTAAAGTTGATAATACTAGCTATCCTTTATAGCTTAGCTTAGATTCTTTAGCGGCGGATAACTTAATAGCCTTAGGCAAGCTATTATAACTTGCTTTTAACTTTAGAGAACAAAACCAAGCTATTAAGAAGCTTGCACAAGAGAAGCAGGGAAAACTTATAATAGAAGAAAAAGAGCGGCTAGTAAAGGAAAAGCAAGAGCGGGTTGTATATAAAGAGTAAAAGAAACTTATAAGAGAAGAGCAAGAGGAACTTGCAACTAAAGGAAAGGAAAGACTTATAAAGAATATTGCTAAGCAATAAAAAGAGAGACTTAGGCAAAAAATATCAAAGGAAAAGATGCAAGACTAAAGCAAACTTAAAGTAGTAGGAAAAGGGGCTTAAAGAGGTATAAGTATAGCGAAAAGGAGCTAGCCACTTACTTAGTTTGCACTTAAGACTCTTAGAAACGCTAAGCCTTAAGAACTTATATAAGAAAGTTAATTACCCTAGCTTACTATAAAGAATAAACGTTAAACTATAGCAAACTAAGAAGTTATCCAAAATCCCACTTATAGTATATAGCTTAGCACAGATTCTTTAGCAACTAATAATAGCAACTTAATATCTGCTTTAAGTAAAATACTAGATTATATTATTAACTTCAAAGAATAGATTTAAGCTATTAAACTATAAGTAAAGGCTTAAGTTCTCTTTTACTTATAGCTAAGCTTATATATCTATAGACTATAAGATAATCTAGTAACTAAGGACTAGACCTTTTAAGGGTTTGCATAGAATATAAGATCTATAATCGCGGCGTTTAGAAAGTTTTATATACTCTTCTAGTTAATCCTTCTAACTTATTAGAAGCTAGGCGGGTAGCGATAAAGTATATAAGAAAACGGATTTATATATTCGATATAAGCTTCTATATACTAATACCCTAAACGTGTTTTGAGAATATTACTATAAATAGCATAAATATAATACTTTTAATTCCGGAATAAGATATTAATATAGACAATCTCCCAACTTCTATATTTAAGGAACGCTTTGATTTATAAACGAATTCGGAAGCAGACCGCTCTATTCCAGAGCTTAATCTATAAGATAATAGTTTAAAGAGTAAAGAGACTGTTTATAAGAGAGTTGCTAGGCGCGGTTTAAAGTAAGTCTTAACTTGGACAAAGATAGTTTAAACTACTTGGTCTAGTTATATAGTAGTATTCTCTGTTAGCGTCTTTAGTATTAAAATCTTTACTGCATTCTATTTGTTGTAATTTTTCAAGATTTGCGCTACTGGGCTTGCTTAAGTTGCTACTTATATCAACGGAAGTGAAGTAACCCGTTCTACTTAGCAATAAGCATATCTTATTAGTTATATACACGATCTTACTTAAGAGACGGGGTGCAAAGACAAGGGCCTGAACTTAGGTACCCTATCTAGCTCCCTTGCCAAATTCTAATTATATCCGGGATCGACGAGGGAGCCGCATCGGGCCCCTAATTGTCTAATAGAGACAGGGTCAAGTAACTTCCCTGCCTCTTTCCAATTATAGCCTTTGGGATCGACAGGAATTATAGGGAGCGGGATCGGGCCCGTACTCGTTTAATAGCAAGAAGCAGACAAGCTCGAGTGTTTAGGCTATTTAGCCACGTGATTAAGAGGATTAGATTGGCTTTCTTTGTTATATATCGCAAAAGAAAAAGACTTTCGTTTAGAGCAAGTATAGCTATTAGATATACCTTATCCGCCCCTAACGTTATCTATAACGTTGTTTAAGCCCTATGCAAATTTGTTTACTAATTCTTGAAATAAAACAAACTTGTTAAATATAATCAAGAACTAATAAGGTATACTGCGATAAGAAAGCTCCTGCGAGAATAATAAGAAAAGAATAGGAGACGGATGTAAAGCGAATATTAATTTTTTCTTGCGATATATATTGCAGCTTATATTATATGCATTAATACCCTTAAAACAAAAATAATGTGCCATCTAGCCAGCTGGGAAACCGATGTGAAATGAACTCGAAAACCTGAAAGGTGATAAATAGTCTAGAAAATGCATTCAAAAATCAATAACAGCTACCGACTTCGGCAACTTAGCTCGTTCCATGAGCTTGTCCATCCAACCTAGCTTTATCGTTAACGCAGTAATCGCAACGAATCTAAGCGCTTATTTGTTCCCCTTTCACGCTTAACAGAAATTTGGAATGCGCAGAAAGTCCAGAGAGTAAGAACTCGGTAACGAAGTGTGCTACTATCGGGACGGATATATCTTAGTCGGAAATCGGATTTTGTAGTATGCTTTAGGGATATTGGCATAGAGGAGAGGTGTTGTTAGATCTAGTATGCAGGTTATCTGCAGAAGTTAAGCTCGATAAGTTACTAGCTATCTTATATAATGCTATGTTAGCAGTAAGCAGCGGAGAAGATAAGAAAGATAACCTAAGCGGGGATAGTAAAGAGTTTATCTCCGGTTTCTATTGTGGAGGCTAAGCTACGATAGAGTGGTTTATTAGTCTTGTAATAACTAAGATAAGTTGTGCCGTGATATTCCGAAGCATATCTGCCTAAAGATATTTAGCATTATATATACGGAATAGTTCTCTATCCGTGATTAGCTTAGTAGAACACCTGCAATAACACTCCTTTCTGCAAGAGAAACAGGCGATCGGATTACCCTCCTTGCTGGGCATTATATAAAACCTATGCGCTGCTAGCTGCTTAGGAGGCCAACATTTGTAAAGCTAGCGTCCGAAGGAGTTTAACCTAGACGAAATCGTGGAAAAGGCGGCTGGAATTTAAACGGTCTTTGATATATTAATTGTTGATATATAGACGTAGAAGTAAGATAACTTGGTGTTAGATAACTTCAATGAAGGAGTTAATGCTGTGACGAGACTTAATAAGGGCGATAGTAACTTCTATAGCGGATAGGTGCTATTTTTAGTATATAGAGCTTATTTGAGCCCCTCTGGTGAATGGAAGGTTTATGCAGTTAAGCAACAAAGTTCTGCATTGGTGGGGACAAACTAGCATTATAAAGGGGCTAATCTCGCGAAGTCTATTCTTAGAATAGAGGGGTTAAAATGCGGTCCCCCACCATCTTGGTTTAGAGATCGACTTAAGCTCCTTATTGTAAAAAGTTTCATTGATTAAAAGGATTTGCACTGCTTGAATACAGAGTAATTTTAGATGTAACGCGTGTATAAATGCAAGGTAAGCTGCATTGTAAGGTTATTATATATTGGAACCGAATTGTTGCCCTCGCTAATACTTCAGCCACTTCCCGTCGTCCAGCCGCCACGCATATCGTCTATTCTTATATATAAGGCACATTGTTTGTACAGGAAACAATTAATGTATTATACAATATTCGCGCGTTTATTGGCATCCCTGGTATTATTATATCATACAGTTTTCCCCATACCCTTTGTAGCAAAAAGAAAAGAAGAAAAAACTCTTAATAATATACTATATAATCCTAACTCCTAAGTCCTTGCCTTGCTTATGCAATTGCTTGTTCCTCTTTCCGCAAACGGTTGATTGCCGTGTTCAACGCTATAATTATCCTATTATATATTATATTATAATTGTAGAATATGCTTATAAAGATATCCTTATCTCTAATTAGAAAGAAGATAGATTAGAGCTTATAAGCTAACGATTTAAGGTTCTTGAACTTTAGCGCAAACTTCGCGATAATATTCTCGAATTGATTTTTGCTTATATCCTTTACTTTATTTCAAGCAATTTCTATATATATCTTAGTATATTAACTTTATAGTATATTTGTCTTTAGTTTTACTACCTTGCTGGGTTTTTGCTTACTTATACCTTTGTAGCTATATTAAATATATATTTAAACGAAGATATAAAAAAATAACTTAAGGTTATATTAATATATATAACCTTTGCTTTTAAGAACCTTGATTGCTATAAACTATATAGTGCTAGTCTAGTAACAAGCTTTACTTAGTATACTATCTAGCTTCTTTGCTAAGTTTAAGTTAATTAGTCTTTCTTTTAAGGCTTCTTTAGTAAAGAGTTTAGTAATAATAATATTATTTTCAAAGATATCCTGATAAAGAATCCTTTTATTCTTAAGCAATAACTTATAACCTTGAATAGCATTGCGTAGCGCTTTTAAAAGCTCTTTAACTAATTAATATTTATAGAGAAGTTATCTAGCTAATAAAGTTACTAAGTAGTAATATACTTAGTTGCTATATATCTTACTTTCGCAGTCTATTAGACTATTGGCTTTAGCTTCTTAAATACTATTAATATTATTTCGCTGCTACTTATTCTAGTAGTTTGCTAGATTATTAACTACTATTTCTTAAATGCTATAAGCGCTAATTATATCTAGCTTGCTTTCTTTAATGCGTATATTTGTTCTGCTTATATAACTATTATCGGATTTAGGTTTCTTTAATCTATTACTCTTATTAAGTCTTTTATCTCTTTTTCTTTTCTGCTTAAAAGAAGAGGTTATAGCGCTACTTGCACCGATTCCTAAGCTTATTAAGTAAGTTGCACTGCTTTTTAACCTTCTTTTAAGACTTGTTTTAAAGTGCGCCCAACTAGATTCCAGACTACTATTAACTTAAAACGCTTTGCTTAATAGCTTTTATAGCGTTTTAAATTTTATATCTTATTAGAAATATAAAATAGTATCCGGGTTACCGTTAATAGTAATTTGCTTATAATTAAACTATATAGCAATGCTTATAACTCCTTTCTTCTTTATTAACTTTAATAGTTCTTCTTTTTATTGCCTTTTATTAAATAGCTAAGCGAACTTTATAATATATTCCTAGTTTGTTAAGCGGGGTTTCCTTCCTTGATAATACGTTATTCCTTAGTATACTATTGCTTTTATTAAAGCAATTAGCTTATCCTTTAAAGAGATCTTTATATTTTGTATAACAATATACTTGCCGTTATTATTACGCTTAATAAACGTGTTTAAACCCAATTCTGCATTGGATATTATTATATAGCTAGCAAGAACCTTAACAAATCGCTTTAGCTCTTTGTAAATATCGAACTTCTTAGAGTTATATAGTCTAGATTTATCGAATACTTAAAGCTATATTATGCTTTTATAGATTGTAAACCTAAGCACAAATCGCCGCTTTAGTTAACTTTTAAATACTTTGTATATATATTTTACTAACTATATTAGTGTTTTTGCAAATCGATTCTTATTAGGATTCTATTTATATTCTTTAATAACAAGTATATTAGACTAGTTATACTTGCTGTCTAGTAAAGCAGCATTAGCGGGGATAAGGAAAATATTAAGCTTGCAATTAGCCTTTAAGCCCCTTAATACTTTATTCGCTAATATATAATATCTATAGCAAAGTCCGCTAAGAATAGTATCTTAGTACTTTATAAACTACTTAAAGAATAAACTTTAAAGTAAAGGCTTTAGCTACTTGCTTTAGCGTTTCTCTATATACTAAGCTCTTAACTCTTTGTAAATATCCCTTGCGCTATTCGTCTAGGGCTTCTCTTTAAAGTATTGCTTATAGAAGCTTTTAATATTATAGTAAACGTAGCTTATAAGTTCTTTAAGTATTTGCTAGTTAACTTTATTATATATCTACTTAATCCCTCTCTAAGAAGCTAAGCTAGATTATAGTAGCGTGTTAAAGACAGCTTTCTTGAAAGTAGTTAAAGGCGTAATAAAAGTTATTCGTATAACTAATTTAAATATAGTAAGCTAAATATCTATATTATTCTAAGTTAGCGTATTAAGCTTATTCCTTATAATCTATTCTACTAAGGGGATAGTAGACGCGCTATTTAACTAGTTTAAATCCAAGCAACTATATAGTATAGTAAAGTTACTAGAAAGAATTCTATTAGCTATTTGTAAAGGAAGGATTTAAGCAGCTAGTTTAATTAGCAGAGCTTGGATAAGGTTAAGCACAAGGGATTTAGCAACTATATATATTAGCTAGTAAGGTGGCAATATGAAGTTAAGCAATACCTGCTATAATAATCGTCGAAAAGATAGCTTATACTATATTGAACAATAAAGCGATATCAAGGTCCGAACGAGTTGATTCAAATCGATAACGGAAGGTGGCTAGCCATTCCTTGATCGGGTTATAGCGGATTTTATCAAGTTCGGAGGTTGTGGCTATGATCGCAGATTGAAAAGAACGCGAATGGAGTATTGAGGACCTGTGATGTGAGGATGCAAATTATCGCGCATGCGCTTCGGCCGTGCGGTCTGATTACGTAAGATATGATGGTCGAGATAAATTTAGCCTTCTCTTGAGCTTCACACTGTAACGTTTTTTTATCGATAAAGTTGCAGTTCTCCATTGGCGGGCGGCCAGGGAATGAAACGTAGGGGAATAAGGAAGCCGAAATTGAAGGTACCACCTCTACATTATGGATATTTAGGCATGATATGATGAAGAACCGGAACGGATTAACTGCAAGCCCGGCGTCTTCGTCGACTGCTCCCACCACCAAATCCTCCTCCTCCTCCTCTCCTCCTCCTCTCCTCCACCTCTCTCTCGCCTTGCCGTTTCGCAACGGGGAACTCGCGGCTCAAGTTCTTTCTTGTGCCTTGTAGCCTAAAAGCACAGACTCTTCTAGCCCTCTATCGTCTCGGCACTACCATCCTCTACCTCAACAACGGCACGATCGTCGACAAAACTTTCTCACTGCAGTAGTAGTAACTCAGGCGTCTCGCTTGATTCAAACAATTATCGGCCAATTTTGAGTCTCGTCAGGATCATTCGGGCCTAGGTAAACGTCCCACGGACGCGCTGAGCCATCCACAATGTGTTAGGAGCTTACTTGTAATAGCTCTGCCTGCCACGGTTTCTGCCTCGTCTTCCATTCCGCGTAGCCCAAGACTCCGAACTTCGTCACCGCGTGTTCGGCAAACATTACCCCAGCATACACGTCACTCGACATCGGCTCTTCCCTTTCCGCCGCAAGAAACCATAGACCAAGTCGCGACACAACATCATCTCAATCTCCAGCACAAAACTGACTTCAATCTTTTGTGCTTTCCTCGAAATGCAGTACCAGCTATCGGACGTGGGTATCAGCGATGCCGACGCATTAGTTCGTCAATGTCAATTTCCTGCAATGCGACAAGATCCTTTGCGAAAGATTATGTTCCCGGAAGCGAATGCAGATACTTACGAAGAAGAAGAGGAAATAAGGTGGACGGTCGAGGGCCTGAAAGAAAGCTTGGAGAACAAGTCATGCTATTTCCGTAAAGTAACCTTCGGCTCTAGTTATGTTGGCTTTGCTGTTTGGACTTTAGAGTCTGGCGGTGAAGGAGCGAGGCAAAAGGTAACATCGAACGAGAAGCGCAAGTCCTGGAACCCTGCGGCACTGGATGTCGAAGCTTGGAATCAAGTCTCGAAGCGTCTGAGAGAAGAGCGCCTAAAGGTGTTGCTTGGTCAACAAAACATATGGAGTAAGTCTGCGACTATTCCTACGCTAAAGTGATCTAACTGCTCCTCGTTAGGACTTAATACGATATCAGTGGCACCAGAGCATCAAAGGAAGGGTGTTGGATATATGCTGCTGCGGTGGGGCTGCGATATGGCAGACAACTATAGTCGGAATTCTTTTGTTATGGCATCTCCTGATGGAGTTCCATTGTATAGCAGATTCGACTTCAAAGCTGTAGGGAAGGTATGGACAGAGCATGGTACCTTCACCAGTATGTTTCGGGAATCAAGACCGTTGATAGAGAAGTATGCTGGACAAGAGAAGCAAGCTGGATTTGTCAATATCTAAATCCAAATATCGACCTGAGTCGGATCCTTCATGTAAAGTAATGACGGTAAGTAGTTGGCAAGAACAAGTACAAAACATCCAATAACCATCAACAAAGACAGGTACAAAACACTCCAACAACCATTAGCAAAATAACAGATCCTAAAGTCCATCCTATCTCTCTATCCGCAACTATGGTTCTGCTGGTGGTCAGCACCTTTTTGTGGAAAGCACTGTTCTCTGCAGTGGCACCTGTCGTTTTCATCCTCATTGAAGACCCAGAATGCATCGATGAGTTGCGAATCTAAAAGTGCTCCTCGTGGCACCATGACATTCGCGTTTCCTTGTGTGATCTCAACCGAAAACTGAGTATCGTGCTTTTCGAAATATCGGACCCCCAAGACATCATGCAATCCCAAGTCCTGAATTACACGAAGAGCCTCTGTCAAGAACCCAATGTTGAGTTTAGGCTCTGTCAAAGAGAAAGTGAACTCGAATGGTGCTAGTTTGCCATCAAGTAGCCTGATTGATCGAGGCGCAATAATCCCGTCGAATTTCGGCACTGTGTTCTTGTCTTCGTCACCCAGATCCCAAGGAAGAGAGACGAGGCCGTGTTCAACGAGACGTTGACTATTGGCTATTTGAAAGTGATTGTGGAGAAGACATATGCCGTAGTGGCTCTGTACTTTGTGGTCCAGGAACACCTTCCGAATTGGACCCTGAAGTTTGGTTATTGCATCTTTCGTCATCAAACTATGGGCTTGTCGGAGAGATGGAAGAGTGTCGTATGCCGCTGGGTCGTAGACTTTGTCCAGCTCAAATGGATGAGATGAGATGGCGGAGAGAGTAGCCATGATAAAGATCGCTAGAGATGTTGACGAGGGGAAGTTTTGTTCATATGGTAGGATGGATGTTTAGGAAAAACCGGTGAGGGTGCTTAGGTTTGAGGCTCGGGAGGTAAAGGTGAGTTTCGCTTCCATCTCTGAAAATGACGAGGTGATCTGTTGCCTGTATTTATATTCTATCGGCAGGGTGTGCATCCGCCTGTCATTGGACTGAGAGTCAAGTTCACTTGCTTCCGGTTCTATCTTCCCGAATACTTGAGCGCTTTGCAGCTGCAGCTGGGGCACTTTACCAAATAGACCTTTTTAGGACAAGAACGCGGCGACATCCCTCTGGAGAGGCGAGACACTACGCAGGAGCCTCACCCAATCAGACTCCGTATTCACAGCGCAGCCTTCTGAGAACGAGTAAGCTCAATGGCTGCCAGCCTTTACCAACCAAAACGTAGCGGGTGACTCACCCATCGATTCACTGTCCCCCTGCCAAAGCACTTCCTACCCCGCACCCCACTTCAAAGTTTGGTGGAATGCACATGCACAAAAGGTTAGGCAGCAGCCAGAACACCTTTGTAGGGCATCCCAGTGCTTGTGATTGCTCCATGAGTGGGGCTGACTCAATCCGTTCCGTTGCACTGAACTACTACGTACAGCGTAAACGAGCGCCGCGTCCCTCTTAAATTGCAGATTGGGTTAGCGCTGGCCGCACAAGATCGCCCTGTGCATGGAGCAGCAGGGATATGCTGCGAGAAGGAAAGAAAAGTAAGCGCATCTGAACACAAAAAGACGAGCAATACTTGGATGAGGGCGCGGGATTTGGGCATAATCGGGCATGATGCATGTGATTTGCCTCTTTCTGACACGTGACAGAACTGGATCGCATGGTGCCACGTTCATGCGGGGGGTCGGAGCCTAAAAAAGAAGCTGCGCTTTTAACTAATATTTCAAAGCCTGGAACAGTTAGTCGCAATGTTGAAATTGAGTAAGTGCTTGTTTTTTCAAGAAAGCTATCTTAACTCGCCTTAGGCTTTAAATTTTCGACTGCATTATAGAATAAAGCTTAAATATACCAGGTCTTTTCGGTTAGTATCAAATTGTTAACCAAATTATATAGCACTTAAACGTAAATGCTTTAACTTAACTTTATCGTTTTTCGTTCTTAATAACTCTTCTTTAAAGCCTTTTTTAATTAGTATAAGATATCTTTTATTAAAATAGCAGATATTCTACTATTTAATATAAATATTACTAAGAAGATATTAATTGCTTTAATAAAACTATTAGTTTATACTTTATACTTTATGCTTATAAACTTCTTGCTAATTTATACTAAGCATAATCGATATCTTCCTAATATAGCATTTCCTTAGATAAATATATTATTTAATAAATTTAAAAAACTTTATATAATAATTGCAAAGTATAATATCTAAAGCTATTTCTAGCTACAATTCCTTTATTGCTATATAATAATCCCTAAAAAGCAAATACTATTAAGTATAAGCATAATAGAACTATAAAGATACTAAACTAGACTTATTTGCATTTCTAATATTAATTTATAGAAAATCTATTCTTATATTATCTTGGTAAATATAGCTAGCTATATAACTAAAGACAATAAGCGAAATGCTTTTCTATTCCCCTTTAAGTTTCGCGAAGGTTTTATAGTTAATATTAAATATATTAATAGCAATTTCTTTATAGAGTTTACTAATTGCTTTTAAACAAATAGCTTAGAAAATACTCTAAAGCTTAAGGTAATATAAAGTTAAGCAGGGAAAATAATTGAATTTTCTTTTAATATTAGTAGTCTTTTGCTTAAAGAGAAAAAGGTAAAAGCAAAGATAAAGGAAAAGAAGAAAAGCTAGTTTAAGCTTTAAGAAACAGGGTAGACTATTATAGTTAAAGACAAGACTATTTATAAGATAAAGAAGACGCGGTATACTATCTTTACAACTAGCTATATTAAAGTTACTAATAGCAAAGCTAAGGTTATATTAAACGTTATAAAGATCTTAAGAGATAATAGTATATTAGCTATATAAGCTATAGCGAATAGCACTTTAAAGTAAGAGATTTTTAACTTTATTGTTTATATACTTTTATTATATTTAATATTAACTTAAAAGTGCCTTTATTAAATACTTAGATAGTAAGGCAACAATATAAATTTTGGACTTAATTAGAGACTACGCTTTGAATAAAGTCCTTTACTAGTCTTGCGTTTATTATCTTTATTGTTATAAATGCTTCTTCTTTGCATTTGTTTTAAAATATTATACTAAACTTATCTCTTTGAATTATTTGCTTAAAACACTTTAATTTAATCAAGTATATTCTTGTAACTATATTGCTACTACTTAAAGAAGGTCTAGGTATATAGATCTCTTAACTAGATAGCTTAATAAAGATATTTAATGCTCTTAGCAGCTTTAGTAAAACGTATAGTAGATATCTCTACAAACTACTAAACCAAATCCCGCCTAGAATATTAATAAGCTATTCGAGAATTATTTGTTAAAGAGTTTATTTCTTGAACTAAATTGCTTTTACAAAATATTAGTTAAGCTATAATTTTCCCGCTATAGTTATATACTTACTTAGTAAAGATATAGCTATACCTGCAAAAGCTGCATTAGATTGCTAAGGAATAGAATCAACGGCTACTTTGTTAAAACTTTATTAACTTGATTATAATTAATAGCTATTATTAAAACCAGAAATTCTTTATACTTACAATGCTGGAAATTATCTTTATACAGCTATCTTCTAAGCTTTAAAGTAAGTCTTGCGCGGTTGCAAAAGCGGTGGTTGAAGTATTGTTATTATAATTTAAGATAGCGCTAATTGTGCTAATGCTTATTCGCTTAAGCTTTAAAGTATTAGAAATAGATTCTCTTATTCTCTGCTAATCTATATTATAAATATTCGTTGCGTTTAATAAGATATTACTAAGCGGCTCCCGTAGCTAATTATTAGTAAGCAATTAGAATAATAGCAAATAGTTATCTTAATAGTTTATTGCTAAGTGCTATTACTTAGGATTATTAAGAGCAAACGCTTAATATTATATTAAAGCTTAAGGAAACTAGCCTTAAGAATCCCTTCTATAAGTTTTATGCTATATCTTAAACCTATAAGCTTTTAACGCATAGTAACTCTAGCGAACTATTAATAGAAAAGTCTAGTAAGCTATAAGATCTTTAGCGAAGCTTTGCAGCTATTGCTTTATAGATAAAGTGCCTTTTTTTCGTTTTGTTTTAAGTACCCGATTTGCGGCTAGCTTTAGTAAAGCTCTTAAATTAAGTATCTTGCTAGATAGCGGGTTATTTATATTTATATCTTGGATTTCTTCTATTTGCATATAACTAAGCATTGATTATTCGGGTTTATATATATTAGTATTACTAGGAACTAATATAAGCAAAGAGTTCGCGGCTTATCTAATTTAAGATTACTAGCTAAGTTAATATTAAAAAGGAATAAAGCTCTGAAAAGGTTTATAGAAAGTTTATAGGATTTTATTGCTTAGATTATTCTAGCCTTTTTTCTTGTATTTATAAATAATACTAAGGTTTTAAAGGAATTAAACCATCTTAGCAAACGTTTTCTTTTTAATTAGTATATATTACTCTTAGCTTTAAAAGACTTAAAAATATTCTTAATAATAAATAGCAAGACTTATATAAAGTTGCTAGTTTTCTTAGGAAATAGAATTAAGCATCTAGAATATAAGGTATCTATAAATCTATAATATTTTCAATTAACCTTTACTTAGCTTATTACTTTCTCTTAAATAATAAGAGGGTTATACTTCCTTAATCAATAAACTATAATAACTATAAAGGTAATGCTACTATTTTTAATTATAAAAAGTCGCTACTTTAAAGCGTTAAGCTTTAAGATAAAGTTATAGTAAAAAGTTATTAGAAATCTTTATAAGATTTTATTAAGCGTATAACCTGTTTTTATATTATATATATATTCGTAGTAATCCGCTAAAGACTAAAAGTTAATACTATTTTTAAACGATTAGCGTAAAAGATTATAGTAGTTTTATTTAAAAGCTTTTATAATACTTTAAAGGATGCTAATATCTTTAGATTAAATTAACTATAATAAACTAAGTTTATATATTCGGGAATTCTTAACTTTAAGCGATGAATTCCTGCTTTTAAGCGGCGGATTAGGCTAGGATCTTGAATTATTATCCTTGGATAATATATTCTCTTATAATACTAAAATTTTAGCAAGATTGTTGTACAATCTCTTGGGTAGCCTTAAGAGATGCTATTTAAGCTCCTTGATATACTATATACAGTTAGCGTATAGAGTTCTCCTAATAAGCTAAACGAAATCACTTTGTTGTTAATAAGCAATTCCTTTAAAGTACAATGCTTTAACCGGGAGCGTATATCCTTGCTAACTCGTTGACTTATTGCAGAGGTGAAGAGATGGATTAGGCTGGAAGTTTGCCTTGGATATTCGAAACTAGGAATCTCTATCTTCGGTGCGGGGGCGACACCCCACCAGCGAGACCCCCGCGAAGCCACGTAGTTTAGGCTCTAGGGTGGCCCGTGCGGGCGCGGCCAGCGCTAAGCCAATTCAGAAACACGGGAATGCGTCCCTGTTGGATTTCAGATTGGGTTAGTGTAGACGCCACGCTGTGTCACACATACAAATTTGAGAGCGCAGTTGGAGGGCTAGCCAATGGGAAACCTACCCAGAGGTCCTCCAGAATTGTGCACGTATCTGTGGTAGGTTAGGTTCATTCTAAACATATGCGGCGTTATTGAGGAGGAGTAATAAGTTTTGATTCATTGGCTTACGATGATTATTCCCAGGATACTACACATTCCAATGTTCACAATGTGAACGTATTTCTCTATCTTCATATTTTATTCCCCGCCTTCCGCATTATAACCCTACATCCATGATTATTCGGGGGCCAGTGCACCGTGTATCAATCATGGCCCGCCAGTTGCTTTGGGGTTGACGATGCTGCATACAAGCCAGTGATCGAGGGGACGACCCGCGGTTGCATAGAACTATCATCCATACTTCATGTTATGTACGTGGGATATCTTGATTGTTTCTCATAGCCAATGCATCATGCTGCAACCCGTGGGCCAGAGGAGGGATGGTGGTAAGTATCCGAAGACTTGGGACTCCAATTACGGGTCATATCCGGGGCGCTTCTGCTCAGTCAATATCAAAACACCACACTTCATCCTCCTCTAGAGCATGCATGTCTCTTCACTTTGGCATCAATGGCTAGATTAGGAGGTCGCATACGTCTTTCCTGCAACGTAGTGCACATCGGCTTCTCGTTCAACCGTATCTTATTCAATCGACGATATCCTGCATACAAGCCACGATGTCTCTGCAGCATTTCCTTAACTCAATGGGAGCTCTCAAGGATCGGGGGACCATACGGAGAGGTTCCATTGGGGAGAATTGCACAATCGATACGCCGTAAACTCTTCCTCCCACAATATCCACGGTCCGAACGCTACCAGTGCTCCATATCAATGTCTTGCTTCCCCCGCATTGCTCCATGATGGGAATCGACGAAGCCAACTTGACCGTTCAAGGAGCTAACACACCATGCCGCAACCATAGGCCGCCGGTTCATCCAGGGGCCAACAGAATCAGCTTCCTTAATCGACCGTCCCGCGTTGGCCGCGCAAGAATGGACCTCCGTTGCGGACAATGATACGAAAACCAATGAATATATAAGAGTACAGATCCCCTCTGACCCTCGAGGACAGACTCACTCCCATATCTGACCTCAGCTTCACCAGACTCAGACCAGCATTCTATCCTACCATCGATCTTTTGCCTTGCTGCTCACCCACAACACGTCTTGCAATGGCTGCTCACAACAATGCTTATTCTCTGCCAAGTCAGCCACTCCCATTGAGCCCGGTATCAATGGTAGACGTCTTCTTCCCTGGGCTTACCAACATCTCTGCTGCCCTCCAGCAACTTCTGGCTAGCAACCCAAACAGCTATGGTCGTGTGCTTTGTGTCTATGGATTGGCCGTGTTCTTTGGCAGATATGTCAAAGACTTCTTCGGAACTTTTGTAGCGGCGCATTTCAGTTCGTGACTCCTCAGGTCACTAATAACACATTCTAACAAGCAACAGCTTTAACAGTCCACGTCCCCTATTCTAACGAAGCATACGATATGCTTGTCGCCTAGATATCCTCTCAGCCATTTTCCCATAAGGCACGCTCCTCTCTTGTTAGCGTAGGTGCGAGGAGAAGAGGGTTCGCCGACGATCACTCCGATGGGAACTAGAAGAAACCTCTTTAGTATTCGCCTTAGAATGGGAGCTTTTCTTTCTATTACAAGAATCGTCTGCTCACGTTTCGGAGCGTCTAGAAAGAAGGCCGAATGTTCCGCGAGGAGGAGATCTCAGTCTCCTGCATAGGCAGGTCTCCGGGTGTTCTGAGGGAGTTCTTCAGCGAGTATCGAGCTGAGTACCTGAACCTACTCAAGAATAAGACCTCTATCTTTGAACATCGGGATAGTGACTAGAAAAAAACGAGAGCAATAGATATCAGACTACTCGACACCGTTATCCTTAACGAGAAGAAGAAGACGGTGCTGTTAGAGGACATCAAGGCTTTCCTGGACCCTTAAACACGAGCGTGGTATTCTCGGCGCGGCATCCCTTACCGGAAAGGATACCTGTTGTACGGGCCACCTAGGACCGGAAAGTCCAGTTTGAGTTTATCAATTGCCGGGGCCTGCGACCTTGATATCTATATCCTCAATATCTCTAGTGTGGACAACAGCTTACTAGGTAAGCTATTCACTGAACTCCCTACGCATTGTGTTATCCTTCTCGAAGATATTGATGCCGTAGACATAACACAATCTCGACAGCGCGGAACGGTGAAGACTGGCCAAGACGAGACAAGCTCTTCAATAAAGGGAAAGTCGCAAGGAAGGGTATCTCTATCGGCCCTCCTAAACGTTCTCGATGGTGTTGGTTCGCAGGAAGGACGGGTACTGATTATAACGACGAACCACGCGGAGCGTCTCGACGCTGCGCTGATTCGACTAGGTCGAGTGGATATGAAGCTAGAGCTTGGGTACACTAACTAGGACATCAACGCTCGGCTCTTCTGCGCCCTATTTATGCGCGACGACACCTTGCCAGACGGGAGCCGGCGAGGAGATGAAGTCACGCTCAGGAAGCTGATGACAGAGTTTGCAAACAAGATGCCGGAGCAGGAGTTTAGCCCGGCTGAGATCTAGTCGTTTTTGCTGGAATATACGCGGTCGCCTCATATAGCAGTGGAAAATGTGCAGGAATAGGTAGTCAGAACTAGGGAGGGGAAAAGGCAAATGAAGAGAGCTGATTCTTGGGTGGTTCAAGAAGGCGGTGTTATTCTTGATTGATTTGACGTTGCGCATTTGCATTTCTGGTTGGTTTAACAAGTGCGTTGAAGAGTCCGGTCATTGATGCGCGTCGGGGAGTTTGAGGCTAACTTCAGCGTGCGCAGATTGAAAGTGTAAACGCGCCGGAAAGGTTTGGTTGTACCTATGAGTTTTGTTTTCTATTTTCACCTGTTAATGTCTATACTGGCTTGTGCCATATATAATGGCTGAATACATATCTCAAAGATCAGAAATTCGTGATCCTGTCACTTTTAGCAACACTACCCTTTCAACTTCGTCGAATAGTGCACCTGGATCGTCCCTATGCTCCGGTGAGGGAGGGCAGCATGGATAACTTCCCATAAACAACCATCGTTCTTCATCTGGAGCAGCGTTGCATCCTCTTCTGTTGTCCATTTAGTCCATTTAGCACGCCCTTTCTTAGGCTTCAACGGTGCTTGATGTACCTTGGAATGGGCACTAGCCTCGTGATGGGTCGGAACCTTTGCCGGGGCCTCCCTGCTAGAACAGATATCCAATGCTTTGGGATCAATCGGTAAGTGAAAGTAATCCGAGATCGATAGCAGTTTGAACTCAAGATTATACGTTATATCACCCCGATCTTGGTACGTTTAAGAAAACCTTGGAGGGGCCATTCTTGATACTCAGTAACTAGTACCGCCTCTATTGCCGCAAACAGGTTCCGAGAAGTTCGCTAGGCATATTAGTGGCTACTATCGACAAAAGTCGACTAATACCCATAATTAACCTGGGGCTGCGCGTCGTCAATCTCAGGTGTAGTGACAGCGCCACAAGGGGGCGAGCCTATCTAGGCGGAGCCCTGGTGTATGCCTGCGGCAGATGGTTCGAGTCACGGCAGGCGCTGCGCGTGGCTTTCGTCGCTTTGCAGGTCGTGGGTCCTTATCCTCAGTATCGCAGGTGTTGTGACTGTCATCGGTGTTTACGGAATGGGTTTCGCTACTGGTCTCAGCATGCAGGTCCTGGTGCCCCCGCTTCCCGCCCCGCTTCCCGCCCCGCTTCCCCGCATCAGGATCGCCGCTCCGTGCCGGGCCTGGTGGAGTAGAGGCAGTAGAGTGACTTCGAGGGGTTCTTGAAGCATGGCAGTGCTCGCCGTTAACCAGAGTCGCTAGATGCTTGGGATGGACCTCAGACTCAGCTAGGCTCAAGGGGTCTATGGAAGACGCTGTTTGAGACGTGTTCCATCAGCAACTAGTTCCTTAAATTTTCAAAAAACGGGGACGCTCGTGGCGTAACTACTTACCTTTAAGCCCAGCGAGTAACGTAGGACTAAGTAAGATTCTTAGTTAATCTTTAGTAATCCATATGGAGAGCTCGTCGACTAAGTACTCGAAAATCTTCTTGCATTTGCTGCGCCTGCTAGAGCGTATATAGTGAACGCGCACAACGTCCCTTTCTACCTGTGGGACCAAGTCTTGAGAGGATCGCTTGCAAGGCAGCCGTGGCATCGATATCTATACATCGTCTTCGTTGACCCAAGAATTAGACCTATTTGGGTGTTCGCCCTATACGACTTAGTACTAGGTTGTCTTTGTCTGGCATCCAGGAAGGTGCTGGGTATGTATCCCACGCAGTCGAAAATGGTGATTTTCGATCCCAGTCGCGTGGCTGGCAGAGCCTCAGTAGCCTCCTTACCCAGAGGATCGTCCGCGCCGTCTACCTCTGCCAGGTTCTGCTAATCACCCACGGCTGGCCACCCTGCAAGCTCTCCCTGCTGTCGTATCTCTACCCCTCCCGCTTCTTCCATTAGCGCTTCCTCGCCAAGTTCCCTCCTCCCAAGTGATTCTATAGCCACCCGAGTCTCTCGCTGCTCCCACTCAAGGCCCTAAGCTAGGGTACCACACCGACAAGCATCTCGTAGCTCTTCTAGTCGACTACTAGTAGTTTCGCTGCGTTCTCGACTCTAGATCTCGTCCTATAGTGCCTTGGCCGAGCAAGGACTTAGGGAGGTAAGTATAAGGGTCGATAATAACTCCACTTATTGCTCTTTTAAAGCTAACCCTAGTTATTTCTCTAATTTAGCCATATTCTTATCTATCTATCTATTATCGCCGCTATCGGAATACTTGAGGGAGTTAAGCGCAGACTCTACTAAGGTGCTTTGAGTAATACTGCCAACACCTTGCTAGTGGGTCTAATCTTATAGTAGTCAGGCTTATGCGAGAGCTGAAAGCACGTTGTGCTGCTCGTAAGACTTAAGTCCCGGGGTTGTCTCCTTAATATCGTACTATAAACTAGATATATCAATAGACTCTATTGGTAGTAAGGCGAGTTCTAAGGTTAGAAGGGAGTTATGCAGACTCGCGTCTAGTTTAATACGCTTAGTATCAACTTTACTAGAAGCGCTTTCGGCTTAACCTTAGCATATGCTTTATCTAAGTTATTATTATTATCGAGAATCACTAGTTAATCTAAATATAATTAGCGGACCGCTTCTATATACAAGGATAGCTAGCGCACTTACCTCGACTCTTGCCTTAACGTTTACTAGACCCTAATTATATTCGGTTAACTTATAGCCTAGCCCTATAAAGAGCTAGCTATTCTAGGCGCTAAAAGGTAGATCCCCGGTCTTTAAAGCCTTAGTCAAGATCTTCGGACGCAAAGCCGTCTGCTCTTTAAGAGATAGAAGATTTCTATCTAATTTACCTTTATTATTATTAAGAGCACGCTTATAATCTAGAGCAACAAATTAAAACGATTTACTTTTAGTATAAGTTTTTAATATACCTTTAGCTTTACTGCTATATTTCTATTTGCCTTAATTTAACATCTAGAACGGGAAAGAGTAGCCGCGAGCCTATATGCTTTCTAGCTGCCGCTAGATTTGGATAAACAGCTTAGTTTAATAGTCTAGAGAGTGTTCCGCTTGAAAAGTAGCAGGTTTAATAAAAGGAAATGCAAATAGAACAAATCTCGTGCTTTTAAGGGCAGCTAGAAAGCAAACCAGTTTGAGCATATGTATAATGTTCAGCAAGGGGAATTAAGCGGCTTAAGTATAACCCGTAAGCGCCTCCTCTTATCTATATATTAACTTTGCCGTTTACAACTGCTATAAGCTATCCTAAAACCAAATAATTCGGTCCTACGCATAAAATCTCGGCCCCTCTAGGCTCTTGCTAGGACTTATTTATTATGCTAATCCCTAGTCTTCCTTGGCTTTACCGATAATCGAGAAATCGGCCTATAATTAGTCTAATCCTGCTTGAAATCCAATCTATAATACCTATTCCGTAGAGCTTGCAGTTATCTCTATAAAGCTAAGCCTAAATTAACCTTCCCTTTATAGAATTAAGACTCCACGGCGTAGATTATACTATGCCAATTCTAATAGCGATTACAATCTTGCTAGGGCAGCGCCCTAGAGCCGAACAATCCTCGGAATAGCCTTTAATTACTAGATTTATTATTTTAATATATAACGACCGCCGATTAAGCTTCTCTTAAGGTTATATAATATGCCTCTATGCTATCTTCTACGTTAGCCTGCCTACTTGTAACTTATTCTCCTACTACTAGCGTTTTGTATTTAGTCCGTAGAATGCTTAGTAAAAGCTTCGATAATGCTATTATTATATAAATTATTATTTGCTATAGCTATATTAGACAGAAATCGGTCTTACTCGTTATAGATTAGTCTAGATTAAGGCATTAGCGCATATCGTTGTCTTTATTAGCCTAAGGGAGCTTACCAAGATCCTTCTCGTTATAGATTAGCCTAGATCTAGGCATATAGCGCATATTGTCTTCTCCGCGGCGCAAAGGACCTTACCGAGATCCTTCCCTTAACTTATAATGCTATAGCGCAGCTAGGCAAAAACTGGCTATATTGCCGCAAAGCATTACTTCTATTAGCTAAGTTATATTGCATAAAAGGAATGCTAAGGGCAGGCCTCTACTATTGCATTTACTAAGAGGGCATTGCTATAAGGATTGTAATAGTGTAATAGCGAGAAAAGGGAGGTAAGCTAAGCTTATGCTTATATCTTAGTTAATGCAATGCTTTCTAGAAGAATAATCGCTATTGCAATAGTTAAGAGAATCGAATCTAGAGTAGCAGATCGAGGGTTTTAGCTTTAAACCGGCCGTGCTATTAAGCTTTTAGCTGCGGCAAGGCCAGCGAACCAGCTGCTATACTATACCTTATTGCGCGGTCTTATATAAATAATACTTTGCTCAGGGAAAGTATCTAGTAGAGTTATATAATAGGTAGCATATTTATAAGAAGCGCTAAACGTTAACTCCTAGGATTTGTATTATCGTCTATTTAGCCCTTTAGCTCTTTAATACCGTATAGAATCGTTAATCGACTGCTATTAAAGTAAATTATTATATATATTTAAGTATAACATCTTATAGCAAACGGAGTTAAATAAGTGCTTAATAGATTAGTATATATTTGCATATATTAAAGTTGAAATTTCGGTAAGTCGTTTAGTATAGCTCTTATAAATAGAGATCTAAAATCAGCCTCGAAAGAACCCTTGCTTTACTCTTTCTAATTTTAGCTAGCGGCAATCGTAGCCAAGGAGCCTAAATAAGTTACCCCTATTCACCGTGGGCTTATCTCCTTAGCTTACTTGCTTAGCCTAGCTTAGGTTTAGCTTACCTATAGCTTAAGCTATAGTAGCAACTGCTTAAGTCTAAAGACGGAAATGGAAAATGCTTATATCGAGATTCCGGTATTAATCAAGCTATTTCGCGACAACCTATTCAATATAACTTATGTTACGTTGCTTAGCAACGTGTAGCTAATAAGGGTATAGCGCACTGCGCGCACTGCGCACGGAGCACCTTACTTATACTTATACGCTCTAGCGAGCCTTGGCGCTCGTTCTATATATAACTAGGAAGCTCTCCCTTTTATATAATAATTAGACAATTATTATTCACTGCTCTATAATATACTACTTAATATAATAGTTATAAGCCCGGTCTAGACGCTCTAAAGCGCGCCCTCTATTATATTATATATATATACTAGAAAGCACGATTACTCTTAATAAATACCTCTTAAAAAACACTTTCTTAAAGCTTAATTACTATACTATCGCTCTTTATAAGCTTATAAGAGCACCCGACTCGATAATAGCAGCACTATAGATAACTA
>JAPZPB010000244.1:0-59858 GCA_037952635.1 Bryoglossum gracile | reverse complement strand
TTCCGCCCTTTGCCTCCGTCCAAGAGAGTACGACAACCTCCCCTCTACAATAAGCTATTATAATAAGGTTATCTTAAGAAGCAAGGGAAGGCGCGATTAAGGCTTTATTTATATAAGGCTAAAGCAAGCCGCATAAAGACGCTAAGCTTAGTTAAAACTAGCGAGCTACTACTTCTAAGGAGTATATTATATTGCTTAGCAATATATAGCTAAATAGCATATAGCGCACTGCGTGCATTGCGTATAAAGCACTTTACTTATACTTATATGCTCTAGCGAGCCTTGGCGCTCGTCTTATATATAACTAGGAAGCTTACCGTTTTATATAGTAATTAGACAATTATTATTCACTGCTTTACGGTATACTACTTAACGTAATAATAAGTTAGCTAGATCACGCTTAAGGGCCTCTTCTGGCGCCCTCGAGAATCGGTTATAGTTTCTATATTATCTATATATAGAATTTTTACAAATCCTGTTGCCTATACATAGCCACCTTAAGCCTCTCAAGATATCGTGACGGTGGCCGTTCTCTCTCCCTTATCACACTTATAAAGGCCCTTACCGGAGCCGAATTAGGTCCCCTTTTTAGCTGGAAATTCGCGACTCGAAGAGGCCTTGCTTGAACTGCCCTCCGAGACCTCCTCAACCCCTCAAACAACCCAACTCGCATACAAGTATACGACTTCAAATTTCTCAGACCTTATTTAGCTTTGTATACTACAAGAACTTGCGCCTCGACAGATTATTCTATATAGTCTGTACAAGACCACCGTGTTCCACGACCACCGTTCCAGGAGCCGAGGAGAACAAAGTCATCCTTACTGGAGGTCGGTGGTTGCATTCCTCCTTAGTAGCACGCACAAGGACTGGCAGAACCCCAACATCACAAACAGCATCCTCAGTAGCGTGAGCGCCGCGTAGTCCGTCATCTAGTGTCGGTATCTGGACCCGCCGACCAAGGGAATGGTCTTGTCCCACGGAAGTCCTGAATCTCCTTGATGCCATGTCCCCAAACGCCATTAATCCGTCTTCAAGAATGTCGCATGTAGAAGAACATATCAATTTGTCTCCACTCCTTCATAGATTGTATCATACATAGTACGATAGCGGCTGACTCAAAACATGGAGACCGCCACGCTAATTCACTGAGATGCTTTTGCCGTTGCTCAACGGGACGGATTCCTCAGAGCGTAATCGTGGGTCTCTTTGCGATTGTTGCAGCTTTTGTCGTGGATTTTGATACGGTCGGAACTCTGACGGAGAGTCAGTGACCTTGTGGTTCCTTTCTCCAAGCGCCTGCTCCTGCGAAGATCGCCAGGAGTCCAATCTTTTCGCCTGCCTTGCTTCATCCGCGGGATTCCACTCTTCCACACCGTCCGGGTCCCATTCGTCCTGTTCCGTTGTACGCGCGGTAGATTTCGCCTTTAATCTGGCTAAGGATATTTTTAGCGTACGAAGAGAACCCAGAAAAAGGGGTGGAAACCTCTGAAAGGGCGGAGGGATGCAATGGAGAATGGTATGGAGGAACTCACCTATAATATTCTGACGCAATGCGTCCTCCTCTGTGGTCTTTTTCTGCCACTGCCAGATAAACGATAGCCAGCGCAAACACATGATCTGGAGGCTGGTTCGAGTATCAAGTTGTAATAGTAAGAAGAAAGATTGTGTTGGAGTTGATGAGTTTCAGAATGTTGGCACTGACGTTGGATGTGCGGGTTAAGATTGGAAAGCGGATTTGGGTGAGGTGCTTACCGGCATTTTATGGCCGGCTTTGTGTGGCAGGGGTGACTCACGTTTGCTTTGTGACTGGCCCGTCTAAAACCAAAACCAAACCAAAAAAAAACACCACGCCCTTTGTTTCAAGGCCGGCAACTCTGTATCAAACCATTCAAAAAGTGCATAGGCTTATGCGTCGCGCAGAAAGAGGTCTATTCTAAGTTTTGGTTCTTCTGCCTTCGCTTAAAATTAGACAGATTACTAATGCTGTCCCGCCTGCCCAACAGTGGGTGCCACTACTCTGGCCGCACAAGCCAACAACACCAAAACCCAAAAATCGCGACTATTCAGTACTAAGTAAACAACCACCAATACCCACAATATGGCTCCACCAACACGTGCCAATCCATTCCGCACTCCTTCTCCTGAACCATTAGCTAATAAAGAAGCTACAACACGCAGAAAAACTAAGTTCCTAGACGCGTCAACGCGTACAGCTGGGACTGTATCAATGCGGTCCCTTGCAAGGGATGCCGGCATTCATGAGCGAACAGGACGAAGGTGGAAGGCCCAATTAGCCAAATTAGGCCCCGAAGCTATGCGGAGGACACGTCCAAGGTCTAAAGTACTTGGCCATAAGTCTAGAGTCTCCAAATCGACTTGCAAGATGCTTTGCTCTCCCTCCCGAAACCCTGTCCGAAAACAGCCATACGAAGCGCAAATCGTATACCACAACCTACCTGTTAAGAAGAGGCAATTGCAGCGGAGACTCAAGGCTACTACAAAAGGAGGTGGGAGGTACTTGTGCGCCTTTATAAAGAAGACAATTTCAAGCAAAAACCGTGCAGATAGAGCTTCTTACGGTACGCGCCACTTATACGATTCCCTCTTCGGTTTCTTCGACTATATTATCTATACCGACGAAGCGCACATTGACCCTACCTCGCAGAGCCAAGGGAGAGTACTACGAGAGCAAGGGACAAGGGATTTGCCAGAGAATATTGAGGAAAGGCCTCCGCTAAAGGGCGTACGGTTTCACATTGCGGCTTGGATCTCTTGGTGGGGGAAAGCAGATAAACTAGTCTTCTACAATGACGAGGAAGACAAAGTAGAGCAACCTCCTTATCCTTTAAAGCCTCGCCGCCGTCCAAAGACCGAGACAGAAGCTGATTATACTCGCCGAGTACAAAAATGGGAGGCTGGGAAGCCACACGAGGAAGAAGTCAAGGTTAAAGGCAATTCTATGACTCAAAAGTACTATGTGGACAACCTTTTACTTATTTATTGTCAAGCTATCGAGTCTATGCGGCAAATCGACGACAAACCGTGGCTTTTACAAGAGGACGGAGACCCTTCTCACGGTATAAGGAAACGCGGCCTTGCACAGGAGTATAAGGAGAGGCACAATATCCAAAACTTGACTTATCCTGCACAGAGTCTAGATCTAAACCCTATAGAGGGAATCTGGGCTATTTTGAAGCAACGGCTCCGGCGGAGAGTATTTGATTCCAAGGAGGAAATAAAGGAGGCTTTACAAGATGAATAGAGCAAAATTACTATGCAAGAGATACGGGACCGAATTGCAGACCTCCCTAGGAGGTGCGCGGAGTTGCAACGATCAAATGGAGGTCCTATTCGTGGTAATAAGTGGTGATTTGGCTTAGTTATAGTTAATATACTGCAATTCAGTCTATTGTTGACATTTTGGTGTTGTTGGCCCGTGCGGCCAGAGTAGTGGCACCCACTGTTGTGCCCTCCAGGTATACGAGATAGGTTGCACACTATGCTACAGCACAGCCTCGCACTCTAGGAACTCAATAACCAAATATATTTTATATATTTATTTACAAACAAAATCGAAGCCTTACTTTTCCTTCGTAATTGCCAATTTTCTATTTCTTTTTTAGGGGGCCGTGGGCGGCGAGGGTTGCGTGGGAGGTGGGGGATTTTGACTAAGGATTGGCTGAAAGAATCCGGGCGTAGAAGAAGAAACTCTACTCGGTGTGGTATGCTATTTATAGACTTACTAGCAGCACGTTTCTATAGCCTTGTCAAACCACTCCCACTTTACTATCGTCTTCTATCTACTACTTAGCCCTTTATCTCACTCGATCGTCCTTCTTTCACAGTTTTCTTTGTGAGTTATATATAATCAGTATCGTAGCCTCGTCTAGGATGATAGAGTAGGATGAGCGCTCCCAAGCACAATCAGCAGCAAGGACGAGGACAAGGCCGCGATTGGGGCAGCTTTGGAAGCTGGCACCGAGGTCTTTCTGGCGGTGGTTCAACACCACGAGGTAGTTCATCGACAGGAAGAGGTCGTGGAGGTGGACTCCCCACGACCGAGCCTTTTCGATGGGCGCAGAGTCAGTGGCGCGATACCTTCCATAACGGTTCGTACACCACCCTAGTAATGCTAGACTTCTTGATCAAGAAGAGAGGTGTTACGTATGACGACTATTTACGAAAACGAAGTGTGATCCTAGACCAGAACGACTTCATTGCCTATGAGGCGAGACTCTATAAGGCCAGACTAGAAAATGATTTGGATGCGGACCCGACACCAACAGAGTTTCAACAGACTAAGGCCTGGTTGCAACGGTTTTCTGATTACGAGTTTGACTCTGTTGTGAACAATGGTACTGGGCGTTGCACATCATTCGCTATACAGACGGCTGCACGACTCGAAGATCAACACCCAAATGTTTTCGATTTCGACTTTTACAAATTGGGTATTCATCATCTTGCGCGCTGCAAGAAGACTCAAATGGTGATCGATTCGTCGAGTAAGAAAGGGGCTTTTGTGCTCCAACCTGGTGAAGAGGCGACCGTCATATCAGAAGACCAAAACTGGCACAATAAATGGACATTTAACAGCCCAGACTCCTCTCGTTTTGTCAAGATTAAGAAGGATGGTTCACGCATCCAGGTGAGTTTCGAAAAACAGTCCATGATTAGTGCTATGGTCTTAACTCTGCTGTCTCAAGACCTCCGAAGCTCCCACGCCTATCAGTTCGCGGGAAGCAAATCACAACTGTCTGATCGATATGGCATGTAAGGATGCGGTTCTGGTGTACTTTCGGTGAGTCTTCCTTTATTCTGAGACACAACTAAGGCTATGCGCTAGTATATTTGAGACACTATTACTAATAAGAAAATTACGCAGGTCATATCCAAAGATTTTGAATAAACCTCGATACCATTCGATGATTAAGTGGTATATCCAAGACAAAATGGAAATCCACTTCATGGCTCATTCGCGGGATAGAGATCCGGATCGTGTTGTATTCGGACGCGGCGACGATAAAACGGACGGTGAATGCCGTATATTTATGGAAGAATTTATTAAGTTTGGCAGCAATGGTGTCTCATACGAGAGGGAGTTTGCTAAGTGTGTCCAAATTGTCAACGAGCTGTGGGACGCTGGTATCCGCGTTTACGGAAAGCCAGTCCGCAACCCTAAAGTAGTTGGTAGAACATCTGGCGAAGGCCCTGGTAATGCCCTCGCTGGTGTCTGGTCTACAACTACTAGCGCAGCCGAAAGCCCACCTGGTAGCAGTGGTAGAAGTGACAGGTAAGTATATTGTGCTAAAGAAGTGGGTATTACGGATACAGTAAGGCTTAAGGACCTTAGGCTCGGTCTGGACTAGTATTTCATAGTAGAACCTGAGGCAGGAGTCAGGAGTATAGCGATTTAAGTAATAGGGTTTGGGGGAGTCCTAGGATCAGATGGGATTCCATGAATATCAAAGGTCTATCTAAGTAGCATAGTGTTTCTTTTCAATGATTAGCGTTCTAAGGCATTCTATTTAGACTCTCTTGGGACCCGACTTGCCTCCGCCGATATATAGTTGTGTAGAGTTAATAACAACGTATCGATGCCAGGATTGCGCACCCGAGAGCCTTCCGATGTGCCATATTATAATTGTCACGCTGGAGATGGTCGAGGTGAATCGCCTAGTCTCCATCAGTTAAGCAAATTAGATCGGAGGCCGAGAAGCACCATACTGGGGGCAAGTCACGCTGCTCTAGCGGGACTGTTGGAAGTGTATAAGAAACCAGAGAGACCTAGGAATAAGCGGAAACGGTAACCTGCTTCCAGAGGATTTTCACCACAGCCCCGGTCCATGATGGACTATAACCCAGCGGTTCGACGTAACGGTAAGGGGAAACAACAGGTTAGACGCGAGACACTTGAAGCTTACCCACTTAACACAGGTGATCAGATGAAGTGGAGAGCAGCCGCTCTCACTCAGCCAATCGAAACTACTGTAAGTGAGAGTAAATTCACCAGCTCCGTACTAATTTCTGGAAGGAATTCTGCTTTGAGAAACGGAACTCCCGTTCAAACCAAGTCAACGATGATAAATGCAAAGGAGCCACCTTTTCAAAACCCAGCTGAAACTCGTAGGACCGGCGAAATCCATTCACCACGCCTAGGTGAAACGCAGCCTGGATTTAATGGCGGTGCTGGTGGTGGAGACATATATATGGCCAATATTCTGTCTACTTTGCCGCCGCGTCTTAGATACCAAGTCTTTATGGAATAAGACGACGAGAAACTGGC
Source organism: Bryoglossum gracile (assembly GCA_037952635.1). Lineage (NCBI taxonomy): Eukaryota > Fungi > Ascomycota > Leotiomycetes > Helotiales > Bryoglossaceae > Bryoglossum > Bryoglossum gracile. The sequence goes on along the minus strand of JAPZPB010000244.1, from coordinate 53,572 downwards.
GCTACTTTCCTATGAAGCCCAGCAAGCGAGCTTCTCCAGCCACAGGAGCGGGTGGCTTTGACTTTTTTCTTCTTATTATTTACAAATGTACTTGTTCATGCTGACCCTTTATCTTGTTTTGGTCCGGGGCCGAATGCTGACAAGGTCTAGATTCAGCATCGAATAATCCTCAACCGATGCGACCAGTCAACCTGCCACAACATCTTCAACAGCAAAAGCAACAACTAAAACATAGCCTTTAGTAGGAGTACCAGACCCAAGTTCAAGCTCAGCACTTGATATGAATCTTTGATAAATTTCAGGAAATTTGCGACTATAGGAACTAGCTATTATTTTCAGCGTCAGCAGCTGATGACGACCCCACACAAAGCAATGCAACAGCAAGCAAAAGCCTGGGGACATTAAGAAGCCAAGAATCCGGGACCAAATAGCGCTCCAACTCCACAGACAGCTTCAGGAGACATTGCACCCAAAGCCGGCACTGAGATACCCTCAAAACGTACGAGCAAGTTATGCGTGTCATATACAATATCGGAAGGCATATCAGGAGACCGTGGGAACAAGATCCTGTCCCATATCAGCAAAAAGAATCGTGGTTCCGTGGAAGCAAGATTTAGGGCAAGAAGTTCATATATTGATCACTGGAGTCTAAGAGATTGGTGGGAGGCAGTCGGAGCCTACAACGACAACGCAACTTCGTCAAACACATTGCAACCACATAGACACGGCGAAAAATCTCTACTCTACCCTTCTATGGGCTATGAGAGAGGAATTACCGAAAAAAGTCTCATAGAGACTTACCCTTTCGCTACCAGCCGACCGTTCGAAGATATTCCCGGATTACAGCAATGCAAAAGGACCCCAGTCGCTGATGAAGCCCCCCGCCAGAGCCTTGGATCGATGCCTTGTGTATCAATCAGGGAGATATCTCCGAGCGTAGTCAGTAAGTTCAGCTCATGGGACAGATTTACAGCAGTGCTCGTCGTGTACAGATCTTGCTATATCATGAAATTAATAAGATAAATGCTACTTTTCAAATGCATAGCAGGCTTTCCCGGCTTCTTCAGCTCATAAGTCGGAGGATTTACATCTTACTTCTTCATCGATAAAAATAATGACTCTTTGGCCAATTTGTTTCTCGCGGTATCTAACTTAGTCTGCTCTGACACACAATGCTTACAGACTCGCCTAATAAAACCGAATTATTGTTTTTGGTATTCCACCTAGGCTTTATAGCAAATAGAACATCTCCATGCGATGAAGACGAAGCCCTGGGACTTATAGCCATGTCAGAGCTTCTTCGCGCGATATGCAATACTACCTCTATTACATAGCTCGCATCGTTCGTATATGGAATCGGGTTTATTAATCTTACTTCGCTATATACAGAGCCTAGCGATGAAGTGTGGCTTATTCTAACTTACTACAATCCGATTATTCTTCGGCAGCATCAATGGAAGCACCTTATCCTTAGAAGGGCATGGCTAGATAATAAAAGCCACTAGACCCATTTTGGAGGAGTCCGTGAACGTTTTAAAGGAGAGATTCTTCGGAGAGTACAAGGTAGAGCCACTTTGTCTATTATAGGATTTGTGACAATAAAGTGAACTCTAAACGTATATTAACTATATACTACACCAAAATGCCTATTTAAAGTCATTGATGTTCCTATAATTTTATAGTAAATCTTTTTGGTAGAAGTGGTTTATTTGATTTCAACTATTACTTTCCCTTTTAGTATACCGCCGCTCAACTCCCGTTATTCTCAGCTAAGTGCCTCGGGTTATTAATGTGATGAGAGCATCGTCATGTTACTTCTTCAAAGGTATAGCGGCTTACCGTTGTTTTTTCATGAAATTTTGCATCTTCAGTCAATGTCTTCATTGTAAAAAAACTCCCATAGAGCAATTGACCTTTAAAACGTCTATTATAGTGCCATCCTATACTTAAGCGATACAGTTCCGACGATTTAAGGATACTACGCAGGCATGCAACATAGGAAGGCTCTGAACTTTTTGTACTGCTATTAGGAGTAATTTGGGGTGTAGTCCAATATTTCAGCTTGCTCTAAGTTCAAGTTGGCCGAATTTGTGTACTTTACGCCAAATTAGTTTGAGTTGTGTAGTTTGAGTTGTGTTGCTGCAACCCGGACTACTCTAGCTTGAAGTATAAGTAAGGCACATACGCTATCTTGTAGCATGCAAAGGTGTTGTACTTCAGATGCAAATACTTCGAATTGCAGTCTGCCAAACAAATATACTCGCAATTGTAGTACTCCGAATACCAAAATAGAACGCGTTACCTGTTTCGCAGCCCCTTCCTCGGTCTTGTGCCCTTAACCAAGTTTATCAGGGTCAATGGTGAGCCCGAAGACCTGTCAGGGTGACTTGCTGATTTTTCTCCGCTGGATTGACACTCAGATTCACCGAGGTGGTGACTTTGCACTGCGCTCTTCTGGACTGATAAAGCCTTGGCCAGCCTGAGGATCTGCCGGTGATTCGTGACTTGCACTCTTCATTTCTAGACTGATACAGTCTGCATTAACTATCCGACATCTCCGAGAAATGTAAATAAGTACCGCGAATGATAATCGTCTATAAGAGTACAATATAGGTTCTAATCTAGATTAGAAAGATGTATTTTGGAGGAGGATCCTATTTGGGCTCCCTAGGAGCTGACTTGGTTCCCCTAAACAGAGTCGTGTAGAGCTGACAATCTTCGCATAGGAGAACCGAATAGTAAGCAGACTATGATTGGCTATTGGAAGGGAGAACAGGAACGTGACTGAGTAACCTGAGCAGAGGGTGAGGCGAGGGTGAGTAGCGACTGAGTATGTGTGAAGGAATGTCGTCTGAGACTTCCTGTGCATTCAGTGGATTGACATCAGCGTAGTTTCGAAAACCCTCGGCGGTCTTGCTGAGCGTCTCAATGCGGGACATTCTTCTCCTGCAATCCAAGAAACCGCATCGTCAGTGTATCACGTCGTCGAAGGTCGTGGATACAGCGAGATTGAATGCAGAAAATTCCAGTGGAAGAAAGGCGATACCTTTTGTATTCCCGCCTGGTGTAAGTATCAGCACTTTGCAAGTGACGGGGAAACGGTATACCTATATCGGTTTGATGACAAGCCAATGCTAAAGGCTCTAGGTTTTTACAGGACTAGTACGGATGATGTCGAGGCCTTGGCAACTCCTCACTGAGTTTTCACCCTGCCGTCTTAGGTTAGGGTTCACAGCGTTGGATGCACATCCATAGATTTTTAGAGCTTAATTTTCCAAAAAAAAAAAAAAAAAAAAAAAAAATTATACAGCGGCATCTTTTTGTTTGGATATGGTTTTTGAGAGTTGCTTTCTTGATTTGGAAAGTGTTGCAATCGCGGTAAGTAAGACATGATGTGGTATCAGTGATCTCGCAGCCGAACGGTGAGTTTAGCCTTAGCCCTGGGCCTCTTTTTATTCTTGAAACGGTCAGTGCCAGTACTGTACTGGCACTTACTCTCTGAACAGTATCACACTGTAACAGTTAGTGCAAGGTAAATTTTCAAGGCCTCAAATACTATAACACAAATACTCTTACCAGCTAAATACCAGGTCTTTCGACGTGATGTTTCACTATGTTAAGCTTGGAAGGCATCTTTTGTAGAACCAAAGGAATAGAAGGGATAGGGCAGTTTTTCCGGGGCTTAAAAGAGGGTAGAGAGTCTTTCTAATTATGATTTGTTTTCACCCACTGGATGAGGAACCTGCCTCCTGGTTCAAATTCCAATCCATGGGTCCTGAGGTTATCGATTCCTCTCAGCTTTCTTCTCAGACCCCAGTTCAGCTCTACACATCTATGAGTGATAAACGAAGGGCTTCATATTAGTCTGTATACACAGCGAGCCAGTGGCGCCAGGCGTCTCGGTCTCGCCACTTCTCCCTGTCCTCCTCGGTCCGAAGGCAAACAACGCCTGGTGATCGATCGAAAGCTAACAAGTTGCTTCTGGAGCTCTGACTGAGCCTTTAAATTGGGTATTGCTAACCGCTAGCTTATAATAGTTATTTGGTGAGGAAATCCACGCCCAGCGGGGAATTTGGAGCCTCGGGGCATAATGGCAGGTTGGCGGTAATAGCGATAGCCTGGCCGGGTGCTCGTTGCATTTGCATGGAATACCATCGTTTTAATCTTTCACTGACTTCCTACCACAAATTACACATTATTTTATTTGCTCTCCCAGCGACTACGCAGTCCAGACTCCAGAGTACGCTATGTTTGCAGCTTTTCACGATCTCCGAGCATATAAGTCAGGACTGCTGTTATTCTCCAGATATCTAAAGCCAAAACTACGAGAGCTCGACAGAAGGCGTAGAAATACGGACCCTTTAGACCAATAAAATTCCAGGGTGCGTCTCATCGGAGATCACACATTGCAGGAATTAACCTTCATAGCATTGGCTATAATGGTGGAAATCATTATTCTGATTAATATCTCGCTTTTTACTATGTAGGGCAACTTACTCGCCGGCGGTATTTCTCTCTTAATTATTCTTTTCGTTTCAGATTTAGACATGGCTATATCGCAAGCGTTATATATGTATACCTAGGCTCTACTTTCTCTCGGAATATCGGTATGAAATTATGAAGGCCTAATTGGGTCTCGTCTACGAAGTACTCTTTCGTTGTCATGAATGTTGTATTATAAATCTTTGTATTTCTTAGATTGAATGGGGAGGGGCGCTGTGAGAAGAATGCCGTGACCTAGAAACTCCTTGACGACCGTGCGTGCATTCATTTCATCTCGGGGGGTATATCGGGAGTTGAGGGCGGTAGATCCGGCTGGAATAGGATGAAACGTGGAATTTGTTTGTTGATTTCACATTAATTCACTTGGCGCGAGGCCGCCTACAGCTCCGGAGGTCCGATATTGCCGATTCCAAGTCACTTACTCCATACTAGTGGCGTTATCGCCAATCAAATCAAATAGTAACAAATGACAATCCATGGAGATAAGGCCACAGATCGGTCTCCCTATGTTGCATATAGACTAGTTCTCCCTCGCTCTGTGGTTGACTCGGACATGTCGGTGGTCAATCCAACCGAACCACAAGCTGTCAAGCGGGGACACATCGGGGACTCAATCTCTCTCTATATAAGAAAAGAGTTCGAGGAAAGGATGCCACATTTGCAAGCAGCTGTCTGGAGATATTTGCATTCTTCTGCTATCGCTCTCTCCAGCGTCTCGAATCTGTGTTTCGAACCCCCGTCTTCCAACGGCCAAATCGCTCGGCTTTCAGCTACTGATTCTTATCAGAATCCCCATCATGTCTCCCCTTACCTCGTTTGCTGTCATCCTGAGCCACCCGTGGGCTTTTCTCCGTAACTTGGTGCGCACCATCAGGATTGTAACGCACAATTACACGACTGTTACGGTAATTCGAGAAAGTGATGGCTTGGAGGTTGAAATGCGCAAACCGCTGGACCCAGCAGGTTTGTATCACAGTTCCAACCTATCCTTGGTATGATCAGATTATACTATATTCTAATCTCTAACCGAGCAGGACCTTTCCTTCCCATCCTCCCGCTCTTGAGGAATCCCGGTCTCAAAACGTCCTCCGAGGTGCTACCTCAAGGTCACAGGAGAACTCCCTACAGCAAGCCACTTCCTTGTAGTATTATTTTCCAGAAAGACTTTGCTGTGCCTATGCGAGACGGCGTCAAACTGTACTGCGATATTTTCAGACCAGGAACAATGCTTGACCACACTCCCGCACTGAAAGAAAAAGTCCCCATTATCTTGGTCTATGCGCCATACGGAAAACAAGGATCTTGCGAGTTGTTTCTCCCTGAGTTTCCCGAAAGGTTGGGTGTTTCGAAAGATACTTACAGTGGCTATGAGAATTTTGAAGGGCCAGATCCGGCCTACTGGTGAATTCTGACTGCAAATTTTGGCGGTAGTAATGCTAAGGCGAGTGATAGGGTTGAAAAGGGTTATGCCGTGGTGAATATCGATGCACGCGGCAGTTGGAATTCTGAAGGAAATATGTACTTTTGGGGCAATAATGTGAGGTTTAGAGCAACTCGTTGGCAAATTCGAAGGCTCACCATGGCAATAGGATGCGGAAGACGGTTTTGACATCATCGAGTTCCTTGCAAAGTTGCCCTGGTGCAACGGAAAAGTTGGTATGGCAGGCAATTCATGGTTGGCCATTTCTCAGGTAAGTATCATATCCCAGCCGACTTAACTTTGTTGCCTCAACGCCCCATCTTACCTGTCACAGTGGTTTATAGCTTCTTCCCAGCCACCATCGCTGGCTGCAATTGCTCCCTGGGAAGGCGGGTCTGACATGTATCGAGATCAGTCTCGGCGGGGTGGTATGCCAGAGCCGGTTATGTCACACAATGTTGCTATGCTGTGTCCCGGTCACGGCCTCCAAGAAGATCATGGACTCATGGCTGAGAAGCACGAAATGTTCAATTCCTACTGGGAGGATAAGAGAGCAAAGTTGGGACGCATTACTTGTCCAGCTTACGTTTTGGCAAGCTATAGCAGCAAGCTTCATACTCAAGGCTCTTACAGAGGTTGGCGCGAGATAGCCAGTAAGGAGAAATGGTAAGATCTCAAGCCGAAATTGAAGAAGAAAATGCTCAGCTATAATCCATAGGTTACGAGTCCACAATCAGCAAGAATGGGCCGATTGGCCGAACTACCAGGATGATTTGGCATTATTCTTCGACTTCTACCTCAAAGGTGTCGATAATCACTGGCCCAAGACCCCGCCGGTGCGTCTGTCACTCCTCAGATTCTCACCAGATACGCCTGACATAATCAACCGCCCTCTTTTGACTTACCCGCCGCCTTCCATGTCACTCAAGACATATTTTCTAGACGCCGCGTCCAGCACTTGTGCATCAGCACCCATTCCAAAAGAATCCAGTACGTCTTACCTAGCTACGGATGCGAAGTCAGAGATTTTTTTCGACATAGTCTTCCCTAAATACACCGAGCTTGCCGGCTACCCAAAGATCAAGCTTTGGATGCGATGCCACGATCACGATGACATGGATGTACATGTGCTCCTGGGCAAAATCGACAAGGCTGGAAACCCCTTATTCCACGTCAACTATCCACGCAAACTAATTCCCCAAGACAAATTACCGTTGACAAACGTCGTGCAATATCAAGGACCGACGGGGTGTCTGAGGGCGAGTCACAGAGACTGGGCTTCGACCGGGCCGTCGTATGCGGAGCCTCTATCTAGTTCTCCCGATCCCTCTGCCTCCGCGAGTGGCGAGTGGGATGGCACGAGAGAACTATGGCATCCGCACATGACGAAGAAACCGGTGCCCAAGGGGGGTATGGTGAAGCTTGAATTCACCATATGGCCGATTGGTGCTGTTTATGAAAAGGGCGAAGGGCTGAGAGTCAGGATTTCGGGAAGGAGTATGTGTTTTATCGAGACAGACATATGTAAGTTTCCGCGACTCGTGTTGGTTACTACAGACTTCTTTCTAATGCTGAACTTTCTCTCACAGTGCCGTTAAGTCCAAATCAGAATATAGGCACGCATATTCTGCACACGGGCGGGGAGTTTGATAGCAGTATTGTTCTTCCGGTGCTTAGCACTTAGCCTTATTTGTTACGGCGTTAGCTTGTGTACGCTGGCATTTCAATCTCAAAACAATCCATTCGAAGTATATTTTCAGCATTTAATTAAAAGTTAACTACCCACGGGGCTTGTTAATATATAAACCTGATCCCCTTGCTTCAAAATTAACTTGTTGATATATCCTTAAGATATACGATTTTATTTTTCTAAAAGCAAAACTTTCATTTTAGCACTTCTTTTTTCACGATTACCAGCTACTTTCGGCGGTAATAAAGAGTTTCTTTTTCTCTCTTTAGCTTGTCTTGACAAAAATTTATATTAAAACTTATAAGAAACAACGAGTTAATACAATTCCGTAAATAAACGGCATTTTTAATAATAAATTGCATTTATTCCAGTTGGCATTAAATAAAACATGGAACTTAAAGTTTAAACCTCTGTTTTTTAAAACAGAGTTTGTTTTATATAATCGGTCTTATTACGTAGCAGATGATAATATAATTGATTATAAAGCAGATTATGAAAGTCGAGACAACTAAAGCGAAATATATTAAGGAAAGCTAGTAGAGAGTAGTAATAATATATAAATAAAAAAAAGCGATATAATAAAGGCTGAAAAAAGGTAACTTATATTTAATAGATTTAAGATAAACGGATCGGGAAAGCGTTATAAATTCAAGAATAATGCTTTAATATAAATATTCTCAATAGCAGAGAAGTCAGCTGCTAGCTTTTTAACAGTCTACTTTATATAGATTTTCCTTTGAGTTTTAGGGCCTCAAAGATTGAATTAATGCTTTCGGCTCTATTAAAATCCTTTGGCTCTCTTTTTAATCTCTTAGTCCGAGGATTTATACAAGAGAAAAAGTTAAAATCTCTATTATTTCGGTGCAAAGTAAAGTATAATATAAAAGAGAGCTAAAGGCAATTAATCTCCTTTATACTAGCGAGCCTCCTCTTAATTCCGGATTATAAAACATTGTCTTTTATTACTAAATGTAATAATATCTTTAAAGTAAAATTGACGTCATTTCCACCGCAGTAGAGTTTTTCGTGTGGTCCCAACTTGCCTCGCAGATGTCTGGATTTAAACTTGTCAAGTTTTCGAGGATGGTGGTACTCATTATACGTCAATAGCTGATCTCTATGACGTGCAATCGGTCCACACTCATCCTCGCGTTCAACTTTAAGCAGCTCCTGTTGTGTGAGAATGTACCGTAGTATGCAACCCGCGGCAAGTACTTCGGTTCTGTCGGCCGTGGGTGTGTATCTTGAGGCTTGCGACAAGTGCTTGGACTCCAAGCCCTTGGGGGATTTTTGGTGGTAGAGTGACGATGGGTTGCCTCCGGGACAGGGCAAACGGGGCTCAAGCTAAGGTTATTTGTCTTCTACTTCTCCTCAGCCAGTGGTGCCAAGAGCATGTCAATATCACCACAGATTAGTTGAGCGCCATCAGGCAGAGCAACGAGTACCGGTGTCGCGGGAGCTTGACCCAGGATGTGCTCAGACACCTTGAGGTTCATGACAGAGATATCGCCTTCCTTGGAGCTGGTGATTGAAATCTGCAGACCGTTTCAAATAGCGACGGAGTTAAGTTTTAGAGAAGGCTTGGTATCATTCATTTTGGAGTTATCTGCATCTTCGGTTGAGGATCTGTGCATTGCTACACTTCTATTTCTATCAAGTAAAGCGATTGATATCACATCATATCATCGCAGGAATAGCGGCTTTTGCAAGGCTCAAGCCAGACACCTTAAGACTATCTACTACTGAGTTATTAAATGATGCCATTCTAAGTGGAGGGGGCGGTGAACGTGATAAACGAAGGGAGATTAGCCTTTGTATCATTCAGGATTCAAGTCACAGCTTGAATTAGTAGCTTCGGGACTTATCTTATGTTTCCCGAGACTTTTCTGTCGTAGAACCAAGTGGGGTTGTTGTCATTCACTGGCAAAGTAAGACGTTTGGCTGGCCGAGCTAGCTCGCACATTACCTACCTACCTAGGTACCTAAAATTAGTTAGATTAGCTCAAAGTCCCCCATTTTAGAGCTACCAAAAATGACCCGATTAATAAATCCATCGTAGTCATTGGTCCTAAAAACTATTATTGATCGTAATGGGTTGTTAATCGTAATAGGGCATTCCTATTAGTCAGCACCTAAACTGGTCTAATATGCATTCGGCATACACATACCTGGATCTGTTGATTCATATACTGTATATAATACAATATAAGTTGTACCCAAAACGAACTTATTAGAGAGCCTTCCCAGTGACCTTCAAACCTAGTTAATACCCTTTATATTACTACGTTCAACAATTATTTTGCTTACTTTGATTATTGCTAGGCCTGGCTTGGCACATAAACTTCAACCTCCTTCTACTTCTTTAAACCAACGCCAACCCCAAGGCGCCTCACGCGGTAATCTCTGTGTCTCAACTACAGGCCTTCCCATATTGTTATGTTCCAAAGTCCTGGGCTAATAGATTTTCTCAATGGCTGACTCTGCGCAGGGCATCTACCCTTCATGGCGGCGGCCCCCCCTTCAAACGGTGCGTCCACAGGCTCAGCTTTGACTCTACAACCATCGCAGGAAATCCAAGCCATGCTTCCACAAAACACTCTCGCTACACTCCCGACCGAACTTCGGATCGCAATCTTCAAGAAGCTACCAGGTTCCTTACGAGAAAGAATTAACTTGCGCAAGGTCTGCCACAGTCTCCACAACGCCGGTTCACCTGACCAGACGGATCTCCTTGAGTTTGAACAGATCGGTCAAGAATTTTGCGTCAAGCACTGTCTGTGGGCTTGTTACGGTTGCATGCAAGTACTCTATGGAGATAAGTTCAGCACAAAGTCTACGAAGGGCCGCCTCGGCCGGAATGGGCAATACCGCACGCAACGTCGATGTATTGATTGTCTGGAGAAGGATGGCAAGTTCACCCCTGGACAAGTCGTTCCCATTCTTGGTCATCGATATGTCTTCTGCACTATTTGCACCGCTGGAGGAAAGCTTCAACCTGTTCGAACCAACGGCGCTGGCAGGGGAATGGATACTTGTGATACATGCTGGGTTAGGATTCAGGATAATCTTGAAGCCGATTGCTGCCGAGATCTTCGAAGCGCACAAGACAGAAATTTGGGCAGCTGCAGCAGAGAAGGCGGCGAATCCTGTTTTTCGATAACTCTTCATACTCTAGTTGCGGTTGATCTTCCCGGAAGTTTCCCACTGTACCGTTCTTCCGGGTATGGAGAAGTTCTATGCATTTAGCGCCTGACTGGGTCTTCGATGTTTCGTTCTAGAACTTCCAACATCAAGCTTTGATTTTCAAGAGCCTTGAAGAAATACAGAGCAAGCTCAATAACAATATCTGTGCTCAAAGATCTTAGAAACTGTAACATCTCGCTTCTCCTTTGATATCCCTTGACACCTTAGACATATTTATGTTTTCCATTCCTCCCATTCCCACACTTGCAGATGAAGACTTCCAGTTCCTCCGAGACACTAAGCTCATTAGAGCGAAAATCAAAACGGGTGGCCTTCACTAAATCTATCAAAACCACAACTCGTGATTTTCAAAGATAAGCTCGCCCTTTACATAGTAATCAGACAATCACCACTCACAACTCTACAGTACACTATTTGACGTGACAGAGCGTGTATGCTAAAAAGAACGCCAAGAAAAGAACTCCCACCTTCCGTGTTCCCTATTTACCTCATCTTCTCTCTCTTCGAGGTGGTAGGTTTGTCCGAGTTTCACACCCGTGTGTAACCTTAATTATCCTCACATGTAATATCTTGAGTATGGGGCTATTCTGCCTTACAATCCTGCCTATATATGTTTTTCAGGGGCTGTTCTCTGTGTCACGTCAAGTAGCGTACCGCAGAGCAGTGAATAATAATTGTAAAGAACAAAGCAAGAAGCTAGATCAAAGGTTTCCTTCCGAGACCTTTCACTTTAAATAGAGAACAAAGCTGCGAACTTGGTACCAGATCCCTAGTGGTCGAATGGTTTGCCTCGTAATCAAGGCAGCCTGCCGTTCACAGACCCGGCCATTCCAAAAACACCGATGGCCTTATGTCTCCAGAGCCAAATTCTCTCGCAAACATACAAAACTTGCATCAAAAAGGTAGGACAATATCCGAAGTATAACGACCCTAAAATTAGCTAACGCAGCTATCTCATTGCCTTCAGTTTTATAACAAGGACCCTCCTCCTCAGCGATAAAACCAGTTTTGCCGAGGAACGTGTCGCAGATCTAAATCGAGGTCGGAAGGTGACGACAACCGATACAAGATTAGGTAGGTCTAACTTTTTTATCCCAGTTATAATTGTGTTCCTCTCTCTCTGATGTTTAATCAAAGTCGACTATTGCCTCGCCCTTTACTCGTCAAATAATTGGAAATGTCAAGTCAATTTCAGGCCTTGCACGACTCGAGAAATACCCAACGACAAGCTCCTATATCTAACAAAGCTCAAGTACCGACACATGCTAGAAACTATGGAACCACCTCATTTGCACCACATCACGCCTCCCAGTCTCGCCCAATGAACAGCAAAATGCCTCTGGCTTCATCCCATGCCCCATTCTCAGCCCTCGGAACTCCACTTGAAGTTGGAAATGCCCATCGAGGCCACGCTTCCACTCGCGCTAACAACTATATTGGTGGCAACAACTATGCTCGGGTTAACAGCTATACCCGCGGCAACAGCCATTACCGTGGCAATTCCCATACTTGCAGCAACTCTCCGACCCACGGTGACAACTATAGTAACACCCAGACGCGTACTCCGTCATCCGAGTTTAGGATTAGAGCCGCTTACAATAATATCCGTCGGGCGCCCGAGCGCCGATCAAATACACTCCAGAACACAAGTCAGGCTGTTGTTACTCCTCCTGTTTCGCTAGCCAAGATCAATACAACAATCAACATTCCATTCCCTTCCCCGAGTGCAGTTTTGCTCACAAGTGCTCAGGTGGCAAATCCTCACCAACTAATTTCTCCGCCTCTTACTCCTGCTGTCAAGCCCAACGCAAAGCATACACTCACCGGAATCCCAGTTCCCATTCAACAACGCATTATCGAGTTCATCGGTAACGAGTTCCCACACAAGGATAGCCTCCGAATAACTTGTCGCACCTTCTTAGACCTCATCATGGGCCGTACCGGCAACGAAATGCTCGACATTGAAGAGGAGCCATACTGTATGAAGAAGAGACTCTACTTCTGCAGTGGCTGCTACAATCTTCGTCACGCGCATCAGTTTGAGGACTCCGAGATATTTGGACCACATAGAGGAAAGATGTTTGGCAGACATCCCGAGAAGCGACTCTGCCTCGAGTGTAAGCTCAGCAGCCCTACCGTCCCTGAGACATCTCGCTACGGCCATGGAGCTATCTTTCAGCTCGATGGTGTGGATCACATATTTTGCCGCGAGAGGATTTCGCGGATGGATATAAACACTCCAATCTTCTGTTCTATGTGTTGGAAGCATGTGAAGTACTTTCATGGTGCGATTTGGATTCCACATAGCCCAGAGAAGAACGCCGTTTCGGAAAAGAAGAGGCAAGCTTTGATCGAGGCCGATATGCAGTTTCGGCTTCAAGGCTGCTACTTGACTGATAACTGGTTTGTCTTCAGGGATGTGGAGGAGTTAAAGGAGATGGGGGAGGGGGAATCGAAGCAGTTGGAGGGCCCGGTTGAAGAGATTGACGATACTGCAGACAGTACTTTGCACTTCTAACGCTAGAGGGCTTGCTGAAAATGCTGTGATAGCCGATACCAATATTTGAGTTTCTGAAAGTTTAGTATTTAATCGCCGCATTATAGCTTTCGATTAGGGAAGCTCAGGCCTTTGGGGCTTTGTGAATGAGGTAGGGATTTCGGTATATGTCTGGATACTGTGGGTAATGTTGTCAGCGATATGGATGAATGCTAGAGTCAACGACAAACACATGTAATCAAAGAGATTCTAGGCCAGAAATGAAGACTTGACTTTGCAAAAACATTCTGATGCATCGTGAGAACCTGCGCAATTGCGTACCATACACCAATGATTCCACTTTTAATTAAAGCTGCGAACAAGGAAAAAAGAGCCATTTCTACCCCACCCTATTTCAAATTCCTCATCTTATTTCCCTTGTCTCTGGCCTCAAATAGATCCAGGGCTGGAGTCGCCGAAATTCCCTGCTAAAATACTCCCAGAAGCCCAACGACATTTGATAATCTAGACCATTCCGGATATCCAGGCCAGCTAAGACATCATAATCCTTCAAAAACCTCAGATTCCCAACTCATACTGCATCTAATGTGCTGTTTTCCAGTTCCCAGAGTTTGTTGTGTCGTCTTCTCACCTCGGCTAAAAACCCAATCACCACTGCTGGTAGGGCGAGGCAAAAAGGGGCCACTCCTCACGAAGTGCGTACCTAACAATACCACTTCGTCTTCACCTTATGGAGTTCTCAAGTCCTTGCAATGATATCGTCATGGACTGAAGCATATTGTGAGAGACTTGGGACTCATGTGTCATGGCCTTTGCATGACGTTGGAACCGAATTTTGGGGCCGTTTGGCTGATGGGACCGCCACCAGTATGAGTAATCCAGAAGCACTCGGAATATTTAAGTTAAGTAAATTGTTCTATATTTTTGGTGTTGAAGCCATTTAAGACTAGCCTAAATTTTTGAGGTTTTTTGATCGTTCAAAGCCTTGCAACTGCACCAAGCCTCCTGATTCTTTCTCTGAGCGGGATTAACTCAACATTCAAAACTACCTATCTTTCAAGGCCGAATCCAGAGTATTGCGGTCTTTCTCAGATCCAAAATATAACTATAAACTTCATTTTGAATACTTAACGTAGTTCGATTATTCAAATATGTGGATCATTAGAACAAGAATCGCAATTCAAAATCATGTTCATTCATAGATATTCAAGGTCTGAACAAACTTCTGTGTCCGGAGGTCAAGAGCGAATACTCTTACTAGCTCAGGTAAACAAGGGATCAGTGATCTGGGTATTCCAGGGGAGAGGGCAACTATCCAGCATTTTCCGAGACACTGCGGACGTGGACAGCCATTGGTGAGGAAGTGCTAGAATCATTGCATGATTGTCACCAGTAATTATGTGACAACGTTTCCATTTCACCTCAAAGTCTCGACTCATTTCCGTTCCCGAAATGAACATTCTAAGCTGCCTCCAAAATCCGACTATCGGCCTCATGAGATTGGTTGGCAGACTCAAAGGGCGAGGATCCCAGAGAATGGCTGTGGCCGAGCTCAAGATCTCACAAACTCGGTGCTCTTCCAGCTCCACAACTTAACAACCTTGATATTTCAAACCTCCTACAGACAGAAAATTTATTCTTATCACCTCCAATCTAGCAAGAATGCAGCCATTTCCAAATCCTACTGCTGCGACCGCCGGCGACACAACCCTGATAGACCAGAATGGTTCAACTTCTGCGAGTACAGCTCGAGCACAACACCAGGAGGCCACAGGAGCAATATACCCCATTATTCATCACAGTATAGCCCACATTCCGGACCACTCTTGCTGCTCGACCCTTAACAGCACCGTCTCCAACTGCACTCACAACTCCCCCCACCCTCCCGATGCAGCCCCGTCTCCAAAACCCGGGAATCCCTGTTCCGGGTCAAACACTATTTTTGGTAGATATGCCTGCGGAGATCATTGCCGCGGTGTTTGAAGGATTGAAACGCTATTATCCAGTCTATTACCTCGTCGATCTGGCGCACCTTGCTTCTACTTGTACCCGGTTATACAATGCAGTTCCACAGCAACAACTTTTACTACTTGAGAAATGGGGACGTGGTAGATTTTATGGATTCTACCGATGCATGAAGTTCTTGCGGAGTAACTCCACCTACTAAAGCCGTGAACGTGGATCAAATTGACTAACTCTTGGAATAGGAATAAATTTCACTGATAACTCCCTAAAGGAAGACTTCGGCAAGGATTCTGGCAAGGAGAGTTACTATAGAATCTGAATCAAGTGCGCTCTTGCCTCTAGCAATCAAGACGATGTTCCGCGAGGCACTTGGGAGCGCTACCCGCACGGCCTATTCTTCGGACTTTATGGTTCTCCGCATTTCATTTGCGCCAAGTGCAGTCCTCAGACTCCAGAAATTGCGGTCCATGATCCAGAGAGTCCCAAAAACCTCCGGGTGTGTTTAGAAAAAGAGGTAGAGATGGAGGAGATTGCTTGGAAAAGTGGAATCGAAAAGTGGTGCTGCAATGGGACGGGACTTATGTGATGTTAAGTGAGGGAAGATCGGTTTACTTTTTGTGATGTCTTCGTGCTTTGCCATGGTGATCTGGGCGATGAGAGAGCCCGTAGTTTTGGGTGACTGACCTGGTGACATTTTTTTTACAATACTTTGGCAGTCCTCAGAGATCTTCAGTAAGAAAAGGTTGAATAAATGCAAGGACTTTCCCAATTATTCTGTATCTAACATCCTTAATGCTGAATATCCAAGATCTCTCAAGCAGTGTTGGATACACTCTAGTTATCGGGATATTCTTCATCCTGCCAGAAAACCTAAGCCAGGCTTGGTCAATTAGTGAGGTTTGGGTGCAAGGGTATACTTCTAAACAATCTTGATCCGCACCGTTGGAGAAAGAGTCAATATACGTTAATTCCAGCTTATTGGCAGCTTGAGGCAATCAATGTTGGGATTTTTCGCCTCACCAAATATCAACATAATCTTGGGGAATATTGAAGGTTGATAGGCTAGGACTATATAACTCTCAAGTAGATTACAAGGGTAAAAGGGGTGAGGATCTCCTTCTCGTGTCTCATATGAATTCTGACTGGTCAGTACTCTTCCAGAGTCCAGATTAGTTTGCAAATAATTTCTCAGACAGTAGTACCAGATCATCCATGACTCAATCAAGGACCGCCGACTATATAAATATTCCACATTACGGAGTTAGGTACTCACCTTTGGAATTCCGGATTATTTAATTCAAATGATTTAAGATGCAAAGCAGCAGAGTGATATGCTCTTAGCCAGAAGCTGGGGGATTAGAGCACCCAAGCCCTGACATTTGTCTTTCTCGTCAAATCTTTCAGAAATCAAGAGAGCTGAAGAGTTAAGAAGATTTTCAAGGTTTTTGGCAATACAGTTATTGTTTTCTTTGCAGCCATTGTGGTGCGCCACGGACTTGGCCTAAAAATGTGCCACATTGGTCTGGTCTGACTGGACTTATGAACTCAACCCACCGTCCGTCTCATCAAACTTCAATTTTCAACATTATACTTTATTCACGTTGTACTTTCCGGTCTGCAAATCACCCCGAATTTCAAAGTCACCGTGACCCAACTATCTAGCATCCAAACAAACAAAATACCGGCCTCTATCCTGGTTACCCTCCCCGCAGAACTCCAACTTAATATCATCTCTAACCTACAACTTTTCTCCAATTTCCTTGCCCTTGACTACCTCCGACAGACCTGCTGCCACTTCTATAACCTCTTCCCGTACCGTGAATACACGCAGAAAGAATATGAACACATCTCATTAGTCATATGTTACCGTAATAAGAAACCCGGATTCTAGACTCCGCACGACAGATTCTATGTCTATAAAGACTGCAAACAGTTCTTTCCACTATCTAAATTCTCGGAGACTTAGACAGTACAAAATTAAGACAGCGGATTTGGTATTATGGATCTGTCTTCTGTGTCGATTGTGGGTTACGGCTACACGAGGGGAAGGGGTGGGGTTTCAAGCCGAAGTATACTCATAGTGCACTCGTGATAACAAGGGATACGTGGTTAGTGGTATGTTAGTGGTGCGACCACCCGGAAGATGGAAGGAATTTTTTCAGCCGGTGGAAACTGGAGGAGCGAGGGCTGGATCAGATCGCGAGATATGTTGTGCGGCGGAAGGTTATTAGAAGAGAAGTGTGCATTTGGGAATGAGGGATGGGAAGTGGAAACAGGCGAGGGCAAAGCAATTAATGAGGGGAGATGTATAGGGCTCTGACAAGAGTGATGGAAAGGAAGAGATTGTAGATGAGCGGGCACCCGACATAGTGGATGAGGTTTGGGAGATGCTGGAGCATTGGCAAGAATTAGATCGGGATGCACTTTTTAAGGATAATATCGCTGCTAGTACTGCTAGGAACAGCCGAATCCCTATCCTTAGAACGGCAACCAGGCAAGACAAGCTACTAGAAATTGGATCAGGCCATGTATAAGAGTAACGGAAATAAACTTAATCCTTATAGAAACGGTATAGGCCATGGGCTGATAGAGCTCTTGAAGGAGATTTCTTAGCACAAAGATACCAGGACTATTACGGGGTTGCCCGTGAAATATGGAACCTTTGTCCAAATGTCTTTTCCAAAGCCAAATCGCGGACCGAGGGAATTACCACAGTAGCTACCACTATTCAATGGGTTAATAAGAATATTTCTTCGGTGCCAACAGAAGAAATAATATACTACGGGATTAATCAATAATGGAACTGAATAATGATGTTTCAAAACGAGTTCCGAGGAAACTATATCAGGACGCATAACCTCGCCAAACAGAAAAGCTGAAATTTTACCTCGCAAATCAAGTCGCGACGTATCTTGAAGCACTATCTGAAATCACATCCGATCATATTGAGACAGTCCAAGGAACTGGGTTTAGTGTCTATGAACTGAGCCCTAAATCACAGGAAACCACTATTCTGATTTCCAGCTTGATGTTTCAGTGGTATCGTCCCACTTGTATTTCTCTTAACAGTCCAACTCCTCTAAATTCTCATTGATCTGCGAAAACAGAAACATTTCTGCGTCTCGATGCTCATTATCTACTAAGTACATGGCAACAGAGAGCGTTCCCATCTCATGAATATCATCGTCCGCATCGTCGAACATCTCCGTAGCGATAGCGATGTCAATTTCATGAGCCTCATAAAGGCCCGCCGCCCCCGGAGTCGATGCACATCTGGCAAGGCTGAATGATTTTTGTCAACCAAAACATGGCCGGCAAGGAGCAATGGAAACAAAATCTCAACACCTCATTCAGCCAGGACTAACCTGCAGACGTATCCGATACTCCGATAACAGTCTAACACAATGACCATTTGGCGGGAGAATGTTGCTATAACCTTCAGACAAGAGGAATTTCCTCATGGGAGTGATATCCATATATGAGTTGTACCAAGTAAGTATCATCGTCCCTGGTGTAATGCCAGCCGTTTAAAGCTAGGCGGCCACTTGATGAACGTCAAGCGTTCCAGGACATTCCATCCTTTCTGAACCGCATATGCGGCCAAGATAGGTATATCCTGCATACAATCCACGGGGATGAGGTGGCGATCTGTTCTGTGGAGCAAGAAGTTTTCTGTCGCTGCAATTATGATTCATGCAAGAGTTTACTGTAACTTGATCGCAATCTGGGCCAGTTGATCTTTGACCTTATCAAATAATGGATTACTAGGCCATTGATTTTTAGTGCATCTCGTAATGGATTCAAGTTTAGGTTGTTTTTCATTTCGGCAACTCTGCTGGCGAATACTGTTTTTCAATTAAAATGAATGCCTCATTGCATGTCTGGGGCGTTGCTGGCACATGTACGCGAGCTGCTCGTCCGTTCAGTTGGGTATTTTTTAATTTGATGCGATTCCTCCTTGTCTGTGGCAGACGTCAAAGCGGCATAACACTTTGCATTTGTCGCGAAGCTATCAATCAATTCCTCTCAGCTCAGGGCGGCGTACTCGATTCTTCTCCATTCGCGTAGAGCATCTTTATTTCCCTTAGTCATATTGGCGTGATATTTCCTAAGATATTGCCGGTTTGTCTCTTGTGCTTCAGGTCGATTTCGAATTTGGAAATCATGCTCGTTTCCTTCGGCGGTCCTATTAAAGACGGAAATGGGTTTTGGTGGGTTCAATTGTCGTCCGAGATTACATAAAATAGCGGTAATAGTTACAGCCTGGCATGGTTACACGCGGGTTCAGCTGCATACAACGTATAGGTGCAATCCTGTATACTGTAGCCGCAAGGCGAAAACCAGCTCAACCAGTAGCATCGGTCTCCTCACTTCCGCCACCTCAAGGTGTTCTTGACAGGACATCTAATACCCAAAGAAAACATGCTTAGTGACTGAACGAGTGTGAAACCAAAACCAAGTGTCAAAGACATCGTCGCCCTTAGTTTCACAGGAGCATCCAAACCCAAGTGTCACGACACCCAATACCGACCCCCCCAAGACCTGCCTTCTCTCTCCCACAGGAAATACGTCAAGCTATCATCAAAGAGCTAGACAAATGCCGGGTATTAGGAATCCAAGTATTGTAGGGAGAGGGGCCTAAACACTTGTAGCGAATAGCGAAAAACGATAGGATTCTGTATTGATTGTGGCTTGAAGCAACAACTTGGAGCAAGGTCGAACGGTACACCCTTAGAAGTGCTAGTCAAGTGCAACCATGGCTCGGTTCTGCTCATAGGGGGCAAGAAATACGTGGTATGTCTCATATGCCACCGTCCAGGTGAGGGGCGGGCCATACTTGAGGTGGCTGGGAACTTTGAATGGGCTGAGTCACGGTGTTAGAGATGCTCGACAAGGAACGAGAGGATGAGAGATGGGAATGAGGAAATATGGCAGGAGAGGCTAGTTGATCTGACCCTAGATTCGTGCTTGGGTAATCTCGAGCCAAACGGAGAGAGGGAGCGGCGCGGAGAGCGGTGCTAAGGCAGAGATATGGGTTTCCAGATTCTCCAATGAGAGTCCCGATTCTCCCAGCATGGAATATAATGACTAGCCTCAAGAGGCTTGAGTATAATATCAGTGGGACATAACGAGCGGACAGGAGTGGAAAAGTTTCCGGGAAAGTGTGAAGCTACCAGTAGTTTGAACCAGAAGATTGAATGAATTGATTCTCAATACCCCACGTTGAACAGGACAGTGAATACAGCATGAAATCATGGGGATGAGGAGTGGGAGCTAATGTGAGCGGAGGGTACCAGGGGATACCAATGGAGTGGAGATAAAAATCTGGCAGCAAGCAAAGACATCGAGAAAAGAAGCATTAAGTCTGTGTGTAGTTCTGTGAGCCAAATGCAGCAACGATATAACAACAGGGAGCGAAGCGTGACACTCGTCTTACACAGTTAAAGTCTATTCCAGACCTAAGATTATCAAGTACAATAAGCCACCCTAAGATGTAACGAATCCTTGCTACCAGCTATCCGTAGAACGCTGTGCTGTAACCAATACAAATGACCGATGTGTGTATCTCAACTCCCGTAACACCATGCCAGAATGATCACATCCAACCGTACCCTGAACTATCCTAGCGTCTAACCTTAATAGCCAAATCATGCGCCGCCAGCTCCAAGAGTCATGACAAATTCCTCGTCGTCTTCGTCTGCACCTCTCAAACAATCTGGCAATCTACCCCTGAGTCCTGGCTCGAGATCTTGGTCGTCCACCTCGAAGGCCTTCATCCACTCTGGGTTCTTCCACTCCGTCTCATTCTCTTTCTGTGCCCATCTCTCTGGTGTAATCGTGGTGTCAGAAGCTTGGCTCATGTTGCTGACACTTCTAGCCAGGCCACTTCTCGCGGGTTTGATGGTAGCTGATAGGGCTGGGCGCAAAGCTCCAGAAGCAGAACGACCCTTGGTGTACCCGATAGTTGATTTGGACGTGACAACAGCTGCAGTGTGACGCATGGTTGATGCATTGCTTGGGGGAGGTGGTGGGGCAGCCTTGGCACGAGAAAGGAAAGAAGGCTTCAGTGCTGTCTTTGAAGTCTTAGGTGGAAGGGGGGCTGCCCTGGGCGCAACAGATAGCAAAGATGCAGCGGATTTTGACGTGATGGTGGTAGGGCCGTTGCTAGAGACGACTGCCTTCTTCCTTGGTGGAGGAGCCATACCATTCGAAGAATCCTTGAGCGGTGCTGGCTTCTTGCGCAAGTGGCGGAAAGTCTCTGGCACATCACCAATAGTCCAATCCTCCTCCATCATCCTCAAGATACTCTCATCCGTCTCCTTCGCTGACTTTTGATATGCTGCCTCTTGTTTGCGCTCGAGTCTTGACATGCCGTTCTCATCGACGTCGCGGTAGTAAGCATTGTGAATGCCGCGCGTGAGGTTTCCATTTTTGAGAACGTTGTAGTTGAGGCAGTTATTTGGGAAGTCTTCTGATTGGTATGGAATAGCTGCTACTCGGGGAGGGCAGTATTCAACGTCTCTCTCCGCCAGAGGACTCTCATCACCGTGAACTGCAAGCTTCACTTGATCGGCATGAATGACTTTCTTGGGTCGACGAGTACTGGCCTGCTTTGGTTGAGTCTTGTCGAGATCCTTCTCCGGAGCTGGACAAGCTGGTGTTTGGAATGCTTTGGCCTTCGCGTTGGTTGTCTTCATACCAAGAGGAGCTCTTGTTCGGGGGCCTATCTTGGTTAGTCTCTCACCCTACCAAGTATCTCTGACACTTAAGGACATACCCATAGGAGTAACGAAAGCATTCTTGTCAAAGGTTGCACCTTGCTTTGCACCAGTCATCAAGTTCTCCAACCCCTTCCCCTTTCCTGTCTTCCCTCCAAACCCCGTAAGTGCATTTTCGTCGTTAAGGGGAATCTTCAATGGCGTCTTTGGATATTTATTGCCTGGTGTTTTGGGTTGCAGGCTTCTGGTACTCTGATTCAGGGGCTTGGAAGCAGCCACCTGCTGATGGCCAGCTACCAGATTTTCTTGATCGCGGGCTGCGAACATTTTCTCCGTAGATGCTAGCTGTGATACCGTAAGACTTTCGTTGGTTTGTTGCAATTATCACATTGGATTTATTCCAACTTGGTTGATTTCTCGTCGCGGTGGTTTGAGAGAAGGCGTGGATGGTTTGTTTGGATCGGTTACCAGGGGAACCTTCATCCTTTTCACTTTGGGCAGCCACCCTTGCCTGCTCCGGCTGCCTCTGCTCTGCCCCAATTCGAACGCTCCTCACTAACAAAATTCCATACTTCATACACCGCTCATCATATTGCAGATTCATCGCACTCGTCAATACACACTCTATCACTTTCGCCTTCATACACACTCCACACGTCCCTTTTCGCATCAAACTACAGTCAAGATGGATCGCATCAAGGAGGTAAAGAATCCAAAACCATCCCACTACACAACCCCGCGATTTGCGTACAAATCACACGACAACTTCCACCCATCATCCAGGGAAGATCCGCAGAAGCTGTAGTATATTTTCTAACATGCGGGCACTAGAAAATGGCCTCTCTTCGCGTTGAAGCCGATGATGCTACTGCCAAGGTCGAGGAGCTTCAGAAGCAGATCAAGGGTTTAGAGCAAGAGAACCTGACAAAGGAACACGAAGTAACTTCCCTCACACACAAGAACAGCCAACTCGAGAGCGAAGTCGAGAAGCTGGAGACCCTAGTGAAGGATGCAAAGGCTTTGGCGGACGAGGGTAACCATGCCGGCACACAGAACGAGACTTTGCAACGAAGACTTCAACTCTTGGAGGATGAAGCTGAGGAGGCTGATAAGAATCTGAGAGAGACGAACGACAAGTATGTACTTTATTCTACATCTGCCTCGCGTTTTAGGGGCCATGAGGGCTTTCTGGAAGCTATTCTAGAGCCGCGTAAGCTGACGCAACTACAGACTCCGCCAAACTGATGTCAAGGCCGGACACTTCGAACGCAAAGTCCAAGCTCTTGAGCAAGACCGTGATGGGTGGGAGGCAAAGTACGAGGAGATGGCTAAGAAGTACGCTGCCGTGCAGAAGGAGCTCGAGGACTTCCAGGCCGAGATTGGCAACATGTGAAGCCCTTCTGGTGCTTGGGAAGCATACGGTCACGCCGTGGTAGGGGGCACGTTGGGGGATTTTCATCATGATGGACGATGCAATCAGATGACGATACGATGACATGGAGAGGTATAATTGCAGTTTTGGGGCACATGTGCTGGCGGTTGGTCCGCTTTCTCCTCGCGATCCCTTTGCTTGTTAGTTAACGAAGATCACATCATACCAACTGGGCTTCCTAGTCTCATGCTGGCTGTGAACGAAGGTTACATCATACCGATATTAGGGTGTGTTACTCGCCCGAAGAGACCTCATGGTAAAATAAAGTCTGGACCTTCGTGGGCTGGCGATGTGGGTATATTGCTCAAGTGCCTTTTCGAGCTTCTGCTTTCGCTTTGTTACCAGCCTTTTGCTTTCCCCTTGTGACCTTCCTTTCCGCCTTATTCTCATACCTAAACTTCTTCTTCCGCTCTTTCTTCGGCCATTTCTTCTTCGTGCTCTCTTCCTTGGGCTCATCCCTAGGTTTCTTCTCCTCAACCTCGCTGTCCTCGTTCTCTCCAGGAACCTTCCTCAAACCTTCCTTCGACACATCCACTGCCTCGACCGTGACCGTAGTATACCGATCCTCGTCAATGTATTCTTCTTCGTGATCAATAACCGGGACTAAAATGGGAGCCTCTGCCACCTCTTCGCCGTCTTCAATTCCACCCCAGCCCTCCTCTTCGCCTTCACTCCCCATCCCAAATTCTTCATCCTCCGCATCTTGGAGTAATGCATTGACAGCCTGAACATGCTCTTCCAGTTCCTGTCTGCGCTCTTCCCGCAACTACCACAACCCAAATATTAGCCAAAGTCTAGAAATTAATGCTGAACACAATCATCCTCGCTCTCCCAAGAAGCGTAACTGTACCTGTTTCCGCATCTCAATCCTCTCCTCCCTCCCCTTCTTTGCCGCCTCCAACTGAGCCTGTTTCGCTCTTTGCACTTTTCGCTTATGAAATCCAGTCAAGTAGTCAGCTCGTGCATCATTATCAAACGATATCTCCTCGACTTTGTGTTCTGTTTTGCGTTTTTTAGATGGGGGGGGGAGGAGGGATTTCTTGGGGCGGGGGTGGTTGAAAATGCTTTTCTCAAGGAAGGCGGACTCCATAATGGCGATCCCTCAATGGTAATCGAATCACGAGGATTTTGGAGAGGCTGTTGATGTAATTCCGTACTTCGAGTTCGTAATTTTTTTGGCGGGGATGGATGGAAATGACTTTGGAACTTTGAGAGCGGAGCTTGCCGGCGGCTGCGCTTGGGTTATCAAGCTAGCAGTCGAGAGAGCTTGAGGAACATACCTCATCGACAAGTCGGTTTTCACAACACAGGCAGACAGTAGCAACGATGCGTTTCGAGACAGCTGCCCTTGTGACGTTGGCCGCGGCTGCTCAGGCATTCAGAGATACCTCACCTTTCATTTTGTTTTCTACTTCGCCGTAAGCTTCCCAAACTGGTCGCGTTAAGAGAGGAGGACCTTGGTGTTGAAATTGGTACTGATGACGAGGCAGATTACCAGAGAGCTTAAGTCGTCTTTCCTCGAGTCAATTACAAACCAGAGGGGAAGTCCTACAACAAACAGTCAAGTTCTTAAATGACTGCCCGTCAGAAGTATACTACATCATCAACCAGCCAGGCATTTCCTCCAAAGAACTCAGCACTGCGGCCCCACACCTCAAGACTGCGTTGTCGAATCCAGGTGTTAGGAGCAGGTATACGGTCTCGGAGGTAGTAGGGTTTGAGACGGGGGATGTGGAGGCCTTTATGCACTTTGTGACAGGGCAGTGTGGTGCTGTGGAGAGTACGGTCGACGGTGTTGTACAGGCGATAGGGGAGAAGAGAAGCGTGGTTGTGAGGGTAGATTTGGAAGCATTGCCAAGTCGGATGGGGGAGAGGGAGGAGGCTGTTGCCGAGCATGGTACATTTTCTGCCTGCTGTGATTGAGGAGCGGGACAGAGTGCTAACGATATGCAGATTCATATCTCTATGCCAAGATCCTCAACGACCTTCCAAAGGGATACAAATACACTGTTATTTATACGACTACGGCTCCTTCTGTTTTGATCACTGCCTCAGAGGAGCACTCGATGTCCTATGAATCTGAGTTCAACGAGGTGATGCACACAGATTTGAAGCGTCAAGTAGCTCGGGATATTCCTAAAAACTATACCGGACTTGATAAGACGCCGTTGTTTGAGAAGTACCAATACTTTACTCCAGGTTCGTCCCCATAACATTCCGATTCGCCTTAGTTTCCAAATCCAGGGAGATCAGAAAAATGTCTGACATCAAACAGGAATCTTCATGGGCCTGATTGTCACTCTCATCCTTATGGCCATCTTGAGCGTTGGTCTCTCTGCTATCAACAGTTTGCAAGTCAGCTACGCTGCTTTTGACAAGGAGATGGGCCCGGCTGCTCAAAAGAAGCAGCAATAGATGGGGGATGGAATGAGACTTGTTTGATTGCTAACTTTGGGACGGGAGGTTGAGGAATTCTGTGTATGATCATATTAGTATTCCTGTGTATAGGTAAAGAGGATGAGAACCAGACATTTTGACTCGTGTTTGCTGTGAGATAATAGCCGCTTGAAGGCGAATGGTCATGAGGAACTCGGGATACGGATACAACTGGATTTCTAGAAGCTGGAAACTCAGGTCATAACCTTTCTTCCGTTTGATCCCCAAAATTGACTTGATGTTTGAGTTCGGCTTGAAGCCTGATTCCGACTTGGTGACCGGCCTCTTCCTGGTATCTGTGCTCAACACATCATTCGACCCCCCCTGACTGTTCATCTTCGGCCTAATGTATAACTTTAACCAAGTATCTGGCTTTACATGAGTATCTGACTTCGACTGCTCATTTAACCTGAAACTCATCATTTAAACGGATTAAAACGTATATTAATCTGATGTGGTTTCTCACCTTCAATCAATATTTAACTTTAATTGATTATTTAACGTGAACCTAACGTTTGACTTTGGCCAAGTATCCGGGTTTAACATGATATTTGACCCGAGCCTAAGCACTCAATTTGGTTCAAGAAATGACTTGATATTGTTAATTTTTAGGCTTTTTTCGCTTTCGCACTTGGGCCCGACTTGATCCCTGACCTCGAGTTTGGTTCTGACTCTGCTCTGATCTTTCAGCTTAGATTAACGTTTAACCTGACTTTAACATTCTACTTCAATGTGATATTTTAAGTTAGCTCGATATATAATCGTAACTTGGTGCTTAACTCTGAGTTAAGACTATATTTGGATTTGATTTGGCAACTAGCTCGAGAGTCAGGCTTAGTTTCTAGCTTTCGTTGACTCTAGAACTTTCACTTAGGTACTACCTTGGTCTTGATCAATGATTTCGGTCCCCCAGGGTATGCATTGCGTTCCCCGTTCCATAAGTGATAGAGATTCAGAAATCAAAAGTTTGATTCAAATCTGCTGTGATCTTTGAATTGCTATTTACATTGCCGAGAACTAAAAGGCCAGAGCCAAAGCTCTTATTTTGTGACTCCAAATCACCCGAATAGTTGAAGTCTCTTCAGGAAGACATCAAGCCCAACGCCAGCAAATGCCCATCCCAAACGCCATTTCCGTCCCTGAAGTAGAACTCCTCCAAGAACACAATCTCCCTAACCCTTTTTCCTCCCTCATCTAATGCTCAGGCGCATCCGGCAGCCTCTCAACCACATACTTTCCCCTTGCCACACTCACTATAAGAAATTAGTATGCGAATCTAGAAGCAGAGTGAGAGCCGAGGAGCTGATCTTGAAATACAATCTCAAGACGGGCTCTAGAGACATGCTCCCGAGTCTTGTCTTACGGCTCCCGGCGTCTGTGTGTCTTGGGAATAGTATGGGGAATTTGACTTACGAATCGGCACACCAGGAATCTTCCTAATCCTCCTCTTCAAAGCCACATCATTCGTTGCCACGAGGTAAATCTTTGACTTGACACACCTATCCACAATACAGTCATCTGCATACACGCCCTTATGGTCACACTTCAATCTCTCCCATCTCTCATCTCGGGCTATGCGTAAGGCGATCCGGTATCTGCTACCAAGTTTCTCGAGTTCAGCCATGACGCAGGAGGTGATGATTGGAATACATTTAGCGAACAGAGTGTCCATTAGAGTCTCTAAAAGGGGCAATTTTCTTTTGACCGTCAACGAGAGGAAGTTGGTGTCGATGAGGATGGAGTAGGGCGGGACGAGGGCGGTGTTGTATTGGAAGAAGAGGGCGGAGGAGACTTGGGGTCTGTATTGCAGTATCAGTTAAGACACCTAGAGAGACGTGGGGTACATACACTTCTCGCACGACCTGTGTCTCTTGCTTCTTCTTTCCTTCGACTTCGCCCTTGTCTTGGTTCTTCTTCAGGCGGGCATCTCGTTGGCCGATTACTCTCTTCACCTGCAGCGGGGTCAGTTGTCGCATTCATTATGGATAACTTAAAGTAAGGTTTTCTTACTGCGCCGAACTTGCGGGTTTTCTTTGCGACTCCCATTTTGAACTTTGAGGTGGTTTCAAGATAGACGATAGAAATTGGTGGTTCAAATAATTTCTCCAATCAAGCCTAATCGAGCTATTCTGCCAGTGAGCTCACCGCTGAGCGATTGTTGCCCAGTGCGACTAAAAATAGGAGGCGCTGCAAAGCGCTAAGCCACTTCGGGCCATTAGTGAGAATGCAAGAACATGGAAAGAACGACCAACACGAGGGCAGAAGCAAACCATTTCTTCGTCCGTACGAGGCCATTCACATTCACACTCGTTTCGTTTCGTTCCGTTGCGTCAACAAATATCTTCAACTTTGCGCTGTTATTGCACATCCCCAGATTGGATATCGCTACGTTACTTGGACGACGAGAGACAGGAAGGAAGCAAGGTCTGCGAGACAAGACGCCTTTGGAGTTGGAAGGGAGCCGGCACAACAGGCCTGTCGGTACGACTTCACACAACTTGAGGCAAACCACGGTTTAGGAATTCGAGGGACACGAGTACGGCAGTAAGCAGAGCATCGGAGAATTGGTGCTTGCTATCAGTCGACTTCTTTACTTTACTGCTACAAACTTGATTGCCAACAGCAACCCACACCACCCCTCGCCGAAGGATTCTGCCCTAGCCTCATTACAACCGTCTTACCCACACCCACGAATCCCCATCGCAACGAATATTTCTCTTGAAGGCTTGTAGGAGGAGGATATTACACACATTATGAGGCTCCAACAAAGAACACCACTGTTCGCGGCGGCGGTCGCTGTCTCAGTCTTCGCCATAGGTTCAAAAGCTGCTTCGACGAGCGCGCTCCCCAATCTCTCCTCGGCAACCGACTCGCAATCTTCATCTTCAACAGGCAGTGCTAGCACTACGTCTGCTACTGGGTCAACTTCCGATGCAAGCAAGGTCAGCATCACAGGTGGCTCTTCAGCGCCGGCCACAGGCTCTGTTCCCACGATTTCAGGGACGGGGACCGGGAGCACTGCTCTACCTACAAACTTGCCGACTTTGTCTGGAGCGTATACAGTCGTTGCTCCGTCTGTTCCACCAACTGCCAATGCTCCCTACATGCAAGCCAGCAAGTTGCCCGAGGGGACGGTGTTCATTGTTGTTGGAGCAATCCTCGGATTCATGGCCATGAGCGTTCTTCTATGGCGAGGGTTGGTTGCTTGGTCTCTACACCGTTCCGTCAAGCGTGCGGCTCTGGCTCAACACGCTGCTATGAACGACACGAAGACCCCGTTCCCAAAACCTGGCCCGCCGCCTGCTCCTTTCTACAAGTTCTCTGACAGAGAATCGACGATTTCTTTAGATAGATTAGGACATAAGAACGGGATGTCGATGAGTGGATTGGGACACAAGGGTGGGAAAAAGGGAGGACGACCCCCTACAGCTCAGGGTGCACAGAGCACCAGCTCTCTATTCTTCTCGCCTACTGCTGGTGCCGCTGGTGCTGGTGGAATGATGAATCCTGGAAACCGTGGATCCAACTATCTCCCAGCCGGTTACTACGCTGCAGGAGCTGCGCAGGCTGGAGGTTCTCAGTCACATATCCCAATTGGTGCAGGCCATGGTCCAGCAATTAGTCTCTCAAATCTCGGTCCAACAAGTCAAGGGTACACGAGAGCCCGCAGTATGGGTCCTTCACCACCTGACAGTCCTGCATTCCATGCAAGTAGACAACACATGGCTAGCTCTAGCACTTTGGATCTGAATCGCGGTTATGGAAACGGAGAGAGAGCACCAAGTGCTTACCTGGAGGAGCTCTTCGATGGAGAAGCAGCACCGCCCGTTCCTGGACACCAGCAGAGAGGCAACTCTACTTCTCCTCACCAATACTAGGTCGTTGGAAGGAGTCGTGGTGTATTTGTCATTCTTCCTGTAAATTGATTCTTGAATCCGGCGAGAGGGCGTTCCTGTATAAAGTAATGGGAGAGGCGAATTGGGTTTTACGACGGACTTCCTTTACTTCTATGATGGGATCGGGGTCGATTCGAGGAGGGGGGCTCATATGTTGTACTCTGTGGTTGCAATGAGGAGTTTGTATATAACTTGCAAGAAGCTTAATGATGTGGAAATAAAAGAATTGAGTTCTATAAATCCTGTTTCTCGGAATTTGCGGTCCGTGGGTCAAGGTGTGATATGGGTTCCGATGCGGTGGTACTTGACCAAGTGCCGTGTGTTGCTTCAGCAACCCATACAGAAAGGGCGAAGTATACTTCTGTAGAGGAGTTTGAGAACCCCAACCTGTGTGTGGAATTCATCCCCCCTTCTCTTCTCACGGGCGTCTCGAGGATAATAAAATCACGAATCTGAACCACTCTCGTCCTGCTCTCCAGCTCTCCAGCTCTCGCCTCACCATCCTCTCCTCCATCTCCTGCCCCCAAATTCCCACCCCTCCTCGCGTCTACATGTAAAGTCTTGATAGACTTCGAAATCCTTTCGGTAAAATCTACTCACAATTGCAAGGATACCGAATGCGGGCTGCATTCCCGTCCGATAGATGCGGCTATGGGGAGGATGCAGCGGGTAAGTTGGAACATGCCGTCGAAATAACGTCGGATTAAGCTTCGCTTGCAGTACCGAGACATACTGTACATCGACTCTGTTTGGTTTTCGGTTACAACTGTCAAATCGAAATACGAGCTCTCTTCATGAGTACTGTACTGTACAGTAGCTCGATTTGTTGAATCGATATCGATAATCTAATCTTGCTTTCGATCGTGGACTTGGCATGCACGGTACTGTACTCTAAGGGTACTTTGTTGTTGTTTAACTTTCGGTTGGGCCTCACTTTATATGCAGTGCGCTTCGTTTACAATCTGCTGTCGTTTCGTGCCAGCAACCGCTAAACTTAAAAGCGGGCTTTCTGCAACAATGATTCATTTTGTTTTCTTACGCGTTGTTCATATCCTCTTGTCTCTGAGAGGGGGGTTTAAGCTTGAGTTTCTTGACTTGTAAAAATCGGGTTGTGGGGATGTGAACTTTTTGCACTGAGTCCTGAATTGACCCATTTGCCGGCCAGCCGCATTTCATGAACCTATTACTAATAAGGGAAGGTAAATGGGACCTTTAAGTAGAGGCTCTGGACGACGGGATTGGACTGATGGGCTTGTGCATTTTGCCTTCATAGCGAAAAGACGTTGAATACTTCGTTCGTACTTACGGACTTCACGAACAGCGAAGCCTGAACCCGGGATCACCGAAACCTAGCAAGTTGCCGACTGCTATACAAAAGTAGAGTACCACCGGTTGACCCGAAGCAATTCATCCCCATGGTGGTCTTAATTTAGCCCTGAAATGTCTCTGGCAGAGGACCAGCTTTTGACCGAGCGTCAACAAAGGGGGTACTCAGGATCAAATGGCCCCCAAACCAAAGCTGTGCAGTCCGCTGAGCCCGCTCCGCCACGAGATTCCAGCAAACTCATTGGGCGTTGGGGGCTGGCGATGATTTCTGTTTACTCCGTACTTCGTACAGCCCAGGGGCAAATGCGGCCGCGGGGCACAGCTTGATGTTGGTGCTTCATCTCACGTGATGTAAGCGCTGCAACCTCATCCTTCTTTTATTCCAACCTCACCTCGCTCCTCTATATCTACGTCTACGACTATGCCCTCCATATCCACATGAGCATTTAAATTTGATTTGCCACTCTCTGGACACAAACTTCCTCACTTCCCGTCGCTAGACCAACATTAGATGAAAACCGCGTTATCAGACGAACTCGCCCGACGGAATGCCCGGAGTGGACTACCGGGAATTTCCCACCCAGATGGAGGCTCTTCTAACCCAATCTCGCGGTCCCGAGCGATATCAATACGAAGTATTCACAACTCAAGAAGGGACTATCAAGTTCAATCCCCCAGGAGGCTCACAGGAATTGGCCGGGGCATTGAGTTTTCACTTCCCCGAAGCTCCTGATCTCAAGAGCAAGATGCAAGCTGCCATCGCTAAGCACGACATGGAGCTCGAGAACCGGAGAATGTTCATTCAAAATGCAGCCCAGCTTTCCGGGGCATATCTCGCGGTTCAGGGAACACCACAAAATCTGGATCTAGGGCCACGTCCAGCTCCTAACCCTGAGTCAACTCATTCATCGAAGAGCCCGCAAGCCATTCCTGGGACTTCCACCGGCGCTGTTAAGCCTCCTCGCAAGGCTGCTCCCCGCTCGAAGCTTGATGTGTTGCCAGGAATAGGAGCCTTTATCGTTGAGAACCCCGCGGCACCAAAGAAAACCCGGACCAGAGTCGTCAAAGACCGCGCTAAGACCAATGCGAATAGAAATAATGCCTGCTTTCTTCATAGCAAGGTCCAGAGAGTAACAGTAAGATCGCCCCCGAGAATACAACGAGCCAAGCCTAACAATCATAGTGTCCTGAAGATAATTGCGCAGACAATGGTCAAAATACATGCGATGCACATAAGGGCCATCGGGATCAAGTATATCAATCCCCTGGTAGTATATCATCTCTTGCGTGGCTAATAAAATTCAGTGTGGCAACCACTGCCCCAACAACAAAGTGCATGCGAAAAGATTGGCAAAGACAGCATCTGTTAAAACCGAGACGCCCCCATCGGACAGCTCCCCCTATCCTGATCCCGGAGCACCACCAGATGTCAACCGTGACCCCAAGGATCCCAAACTATGGCACGGTAATCTTGATGACAACCTTCCGATTATAGACAATGACACTCTCACATTCGACGAGGAGTTTGGCCTATACAATTACCGTAGCAGCATGGACGGCATTGGCAGCAATTTCGAAGAATTTGAAGAGTTAAAACTGGATATGGATTTGGAGTCAGAGCTATTTGGGGAAGGCTACCCCACTTACAATCAAGTCAAGCCGGAGTCCTCTCCCGGACCTAATGACATGCTACCAATCAAACGATCGGCATCCCCCGTAAGTTACATTGATCCGAGAGATTTGGTACGTCGAAACAACGCCCCTATATCGACTTCTCATGCTCTCAACTACAATTCCCAGGACGTAACTAAGTTTTCGCCTGGTGAAACTACTCCGGACCTTTACGGTGTCTCAACTCAGGGCCTTACACCTGGATTTCATAATCCAAATGGCGAAAGCTACTCTAGTATTGGTAGTTATCAAAGCCAGCCCAGCTCACTTGGATACCCGGCTACCCCTGAACCAGTTCTTGTTCCTACGTTACCTGAAGTGCGAGGCATACCCATACCAAGCCCTCTGCTCTTCGAAGCTCTCAGGGTAGACAGTTTCAGCCCTGGTCCCAACATAACAAAGAAGTTGTGGAATTATTCAGAAGATGCCCAAGCCTCGATACCTGAGCGACATGGCAGTGCCGATGACTATTACGCTACCGCTGCTATTCATCCGCCCAAGGAATACAGACCCGCAAATCTCGACGAAACCTTCAACCCAGTCGGCACACAAACAAGTTGGAACTCAGCCCCAGTCCAAGGATCCAAGCGCATGCTCTCTGTCGACGATGACACTCATCTACAGAGACACCACGCCGCCACCATCAGCGGCACCGTACCCTCCGTCCTCCGCCGACTTGCCAAGCGTCCTCGCACTGCTTCAGAGACTAAGCTGCGCGATATCATCGAGCCACTCAAATGCTCCTGTCCCGGACCCTGCGCCATGCACGTCGATTTCAGCGCAGAAGACTACTTTGAAGCCAGGGAAGTAAAGGAAGTCTCGCCCAAGAAATCGAGCAAGACGAGTAGTCGCCAAAGCTTCACACTTCTCCGCTCGAATACAGGCGGCAGTCTGGTCGACAGTCTATCAAGTGCTTTCAAACGAACTCATATCTCGGATGATAAGAAGACGGGAGAGAATGATGAGACGAAGGTGACCAAGAAGGAGAGCGGGGAGGTGAAGAATAAAGTCGAGGAACAGGTGGTGCTGAAGAACGATGAGAAAGAAGTGGTGGGGGGAAAGCGGCTGAGAATCAAGAACTGGATTGTAACAAGGTGGTCAAGGAGTTTTGCGCCGCCTAATATCAAGGCTTGATTTCACCGTGCTCTGCCAAGGGCTGGATGGGCAAGGCGTTTGGGATTCGGGTTTTGTGTGATACTCATTTTTGCGAGGAGCCTCCGGGCCCGATGAAAGGGCTGTCTATATAAAGGTGGAAGTCTAGGATGTGAAATATGTAAGATACAATAAATAAGCATCGCTTCAGGTTCCAGATCCCGCTTTCCACCACTTACTATACTTACTGGACGATTTGATTCGCGAAATAGCAACTTACAAAGTACCTACCCATCGCAAAACCACAACACACCCCCAACAACTCTATTCTCAAACCTCCAAGCACCTACAACAAAGCACAACACCAACCCCCACGCGATTAGAGCCATACCTACCTATACACACTCCCATATAATACTTTAAACCTTAACGCAAGATAAAACTTCACGAACAGCTAGCTACCGGAATAGAATAGAATAGAGTAGAATAGGCGCTTACCTCTATGTAAGTGAATTCTTGATGCGACGTGCTGTGGAACGAGAGCAGTGAGGGAAATAAGGAGGGTTGGGAGTTACTTGTTACTTGGTTTGGGGGTTGGTATGTTTTGGCGGTATGTGGCGCGTGCGATTCTGTGGGGATCGGCGGTTGGGATTTGGAGAGAAGGAGGAGGAAAGTGAGGGTGGGAATGAGAGTGAGGAAGATCGCAGCAATGCCAGGTTTTGCTTTTGATGGGTATCGAATTCACATGGTTCTTTATCTGGGTTCTTTCTCATCTACTGCTCTGTTCTGGTAACGCCTCTTCCTCGGTTAACTTGCACCATCTTGTCCTCGCCCACACTCACGATCCCTAGCTCTCTATCCCACTCCACTCCAAAGACCTTGACTCCCAACCCGCCAATAGCTTTCTTCTCTCCCTTTGCGCTCTCTCTCTCAACTACGTACACACTCTCACCAACCACGCCGCTGCCCTCTTCTGTTGTTCCCTGTCTACTACTCCGCAAATCCCACACGCGGCACGTACCGTCGTGAGATCCGGAAACGAGACCGAAGTTTGAAGAGGGGTCAGGAGAGATGGAAACTACTTTGTTGGTGTGCCCGCGGAGAGTCATGACTTGGGTGGACTGCGATGAGATGCGTGGGTCGATGAGTGTGATGTGGCGGGCGGACGTTCCTGCTGCTAGCAGCTGACTGCTGATTCCTGGGAGAGCAGTTAAGCATAGTAGGGGATGCGAGGAGGTTCGGGTATCAACAAGTGAGCTAGTAGTCAGGTCGAATGTCCGGACTGTGTGATCTTGGCTGGCTGCATAGGCGATCGTCGCATCGAGCGGGTTGAAAATCGCTTGAGAAACGGCGATACCGCTGCTTCCTCGAGGGAAGCCGGATTTTAGTTCGAGGATTGAGAGGGGGCCGCGCTGGGGGGTAGAGGTTGAAGTTGTGAGTTTGCGGCGCTTGGCTGTTGGGCCGGAGTTGATGAGAGTGGCGGAGGCTGCTGGTGCGGAGGACTTATTGGTGCTCCAGAGACCAATGGTTCCGTCCGTAGAGGCTGAGAGGATACGGGAGGAGGGACCATGAACTGAGATGTTGTCGATGGAGCCGTAGTGGCCGTAGAGCTCGAGGGTGGGCTTTAGTTCGGCGGAGAAACCGTCTTCGGCTTCAGTGTACTTCCAGATTCTGATGGTTCTGTCGGTGGAGGAGGATGCAATCTGGGTGCCGGAGAGGAAATTGACGGACTTAACGCTGGAGTTGTGTCCACCGGCACTTGAGGGAGAGGATGTTGCAATGACTTGGCCAGACTTATTCCATATTCGTAGTAATCCGTCATAGGAGCCTGATAATATTCTCTCGTTTCCTGCTACTACTCCACTAGGATCCCAGAATCCTGCTGCTGAGCTCTTGGAGAGGATATCGACACTGCTGACCCAATCATCATGCTCAAAACTAGCTTCGTACAGAGGCGGTATTAAACTGCGGACGTATTGTAGATTGAGAGTCGTTTCAGATGAGAGGCCGTTTTGGGTGAGGTATTCTTCGAGGGTAGTGCGGAGGAAGGTACCGTTAATTAGGAAGTCGAACGGAATGGGCGAGGATGTATCAAGCATAGATTCCGAGTTGATGATCTGGGAAAGGCCATATCTGCGTACATCTGCAAATTCTGTTAGTCTGTGTCTTTTGAATTCGGGAGAATTGCCTACTGGTGGGGACCAGAAGCTGTCTTTTTTCTTCGGGGAGCTCAATGTCCAGGGCGTTTGTTGTGAAATATACTTGGACTTGTCCTTGTCTGCTGGACAAAACTCCGGCATCCGTCATCGTGGTGTCCATTTTGAATTGAGTTGAACCTTGGAGTTGGCGGGGTAGATAATGTAGAGAATGAGGAAGTTTTGAGAGAAAAGTTTCCGGAGACCGGTTTGTGCCGCTTGCGCAGCACTAGCCTATATAAACCTCAGGGCATCAACTTCACCTCTTTCATTCTTTAACTAAAAACAACACTTTACAACTGCATTCCAGCACCCTTTTTAATTTCTCTTCTCTTAATCGCTTCTGTCTATTTGAGTAGCGATTCCTGACACTTTTTATATTATACCTTTCCTCAAGATTGTTACTCCCTGGGGTTTTCCAAATCACTGCATAACCAGAGTGCTCAATAAGTCTGCGGCTGACAGTCAGCGATAATCACTTATAATTGACAAGTCATCAGTAAGCACCTTTGAAAGATATAAGTCAGTTAGTTAGTTAGAAAGTGACCAGCTGATCGAATAACTGATCAGTTGAAAGATAACTATTTTCAAAAATATAAGGTCCTTTTTTTAGTAAAAGGCCAGTGATTTTGAGAATATTGAAAAGACGGCTAACCCATCAGCTTTTTTTACGTGGTACATTATTCTTATAATAACACGTAATATATTATCGTCGGTTCGGGGCTCGTGGCATTGAAGGGTTTTACTCTTCTAGTTCTAGTTCTTCGTAATACTTATTCTAAATTAAATAGGTACCAAGGCTCTAGCGAGTGAAGGGGGTAGGGAAAGACTCGCACACACAATCAACTTCGATATAGAGTAATATACAAAGCCAGACCAAACTGGATCTAAAGTTCTAGGTCGACATATTGGGGCCCCGGGGATATATCATACCACCGCTGGTCTTCCCATCTCCTCCAAGCCTTTCTGCGCTCTCTCCCTCACTCTCTTCCACCCTTTGATACCCATTGTTTGCCCTTTTACTCGCCTTCCTCGCCTTCCTCGCCTTGTTTTTGTTACGTTTCCTGACTCTCTTGCTCTCGTGTTCTGCTTCTTCATTGTCTAGGTGATCCTGCAAACCAGATTCCCGTTGCCGCTTTCCCAATTGAATTCCTGCTGCGAACATGTCCTGAGCACCCCCCTCCACAAGTTTTCCAGTCCGTTCTCCTCTACCAATCTCCTCACCCACTCGCTTCTGGCCTTCTTTCAAGTGCTCACCTCCATCAACCCTATCATATTGTTCTACCAAGGTTGGGCAATCAATAATAGCCTTGAAGAAGCTCTTATCTGTGTCCAGAAACATTGCCAGGATACCCAGGTTTCTCTTCTCATACTCAGTGAGATATCTCCAAAAATAACTCTCTTCTTCGCGAGTAATCCAGAAGACCCATAACTCAACAGCGCCCCAAAATGCACCGAGGTCCATCTTTCTGATTTCATTTAATGCAGGAAGCCCGGAAGCCCACTCCTCATCCCAAGCAATATTGCCAATGTACAAAATCTTATTTCCAATCCAAGGCTTTGTGTTTCGTTCAGGGTG
The DNA here is from genome assembly GCA_037952635.1 of Bryoglossum gracile. NCBI lineage: Eukaryota > Fungi > Ascomycota > Leotiomycetes > Helotiales > Bryoglossaceae > Bryoglossum > Bryoglossum gracile. The sequence continues at coordinate 15,947 of JAPZPB010000244.1, read as the reverse complement.
ATAGATCACATTGTCCTTTGATGTCTGCTCGAGGCGGTGGAACTTCTTCAAGAGCACGGCCAAAGTCTTCGAGTTCTGGTGTAGCAGGAACTCTGGCAGCAGGCGGAAGGGTGGTTGATTTTTATCGTTCAAAGATCTTGCGGGATCTTCTGCCCAGCCAACTAGCAGAATTGGATCTGGGTACTTTTTGACAAAAGACTCAGTCTCTTGCTTTCTAAGTCTCTTCCGGACACAGCGCTGGTGAATGTACTCGTCGTAATCATCCGATTCGAGTGAGCCTTGGCGTGGCCGAATGCGCCCATCATTTCCATCGCCTTTCAGAGCATCCCTGTCTTCCTTCAAGTACTGATCCAAAGTACCAAGATCGGCCTGTAAGAGAGGTCTTTTGTGGCTCTCGTCCTTCGCGATTCGTCTGAGCCCCTCTGCTTTTGAATATTCACCGGGTGCCTTCGTAACTGGGCATGGAGATACCAAACCGGCTGCATGTAATCCGTAGTCAGCGTTTAGATTCAGTTAAATCAGGCACAGGATACAAACCTTCCGAGCTCACGAGTGCCGAATCTTGTCCCAAGGTTTCCTTTGCCATCGGTCCGAATAGAGGAGTCAAGTGGTTATTCTGAGGAAGATCCATGCCGCGAGCTCTCTTGCCATGGGCAAATATAGCGTCCTGTACATTGTCCATAGTAGCCTCTATCTTTTCGATCTGGGCAAGTGTGACCTCGGAAGACGTAATATAGCCTCTCATATCTGCGAGAATTTCCTTTTGCATCAGTGCTCGGGTTCGCAACGATGTTCTACCGGCCCTGAGATGTTCAAGAATGGCATTATACGCTACCTGAACAGTCTCCTCAATTTCCTCCACCTCTGTAAGTGTGATATCAGCGGGAACTATCTGGTCTCTCAGGTAGTCGATGCGTGCGACCTGATCCAGAGCCCGAGCAGAGGGGATCCCCTGTCGGGGTTTCTGGCCCTTTTCCTTTGGCATTTTGACGGGATCGAGAAAGTTTCGCATTTTTAGTCGTTGTGGGAATTTTGGAAGGCGGTGGATTGGTTTTCGCTCATGAGGCGGCACAAATTTGAAAGGGCGAGATTGGTCTGTGGGAGGCCCCTCGGAATTTTCCAACAAAGCTCCGTTGTAGCCGAGCCGACTTCACCTTCCATACCCAAGACTCTCTCGACTTTCAAGATTTCTCCATTCAGTGAGTTTATCTTGGGCCAATGGGACTCTGAAAAGTCCGTAGCCTCCTAAACACTCCAAACGTCTCATCAGACTGGAGCCCGGGAAGAGAAAATAGCCTCGTTAAAGAAATACTACCAGCTGCGATTGCACAACCCCTCAAGGTATACAATATTCTAGTATTTGACGTTGAATCCTTCTGCCCCTCGATCTCAGTTGGTTCAAGCAACTGAGCCTAAAAATCGAAAGGTCAATCGAAGACTTTCGTGGGCGGGAGAGTTCAGTATGTTTTCGGGAATCAGGTTTCACCAGTATCATTTTGTTCTCTAATCAATTTCTAAACCAATTTATCCAGAAATCAAAACCGTGTCGTCTGAGGTTGGGCGGAACCAACCTTGGCTGTACCATGATGTTGTGAGTGAGGAAAGGGGTTCCAAGCGAGCTCGCTTAAGAGATGTATAAAAAAATATGCATTATGGAGAAAGCGTCTGGCAGGAAAGCGCACTTCATAATACAAGTGTAGTCATTTACATAGAAATTCAGGTTTATTTCTTATATTAATATGGAACCGACTTTTGGCCCACCTACTGAAACACTTGTCCCTCCGTAGTACCGTACTATATCAATTTCTGCTGGGGACTCTAGTCTCCATCCATCTTCCTTATACAATGAATCTGTTCTCACTCAACCAACTTGCTGTCTCGAGAAAAAGCAATTTATATTGAAAGACAACCGCAACCAGTTGCACTGATGAGGTGGGAGAGAGTCTGGTGAGTCTGTTCGTGTTCTGAGGAACCGTGTAAAAAAACGAAGCTTTTAGTAAAGGCTCAATCTGAATAAATAAACCACTTCACAGTGATCTTGATACTCGGTTCATGGAACTGTCTCCAGCTCGCACAAATGATCCGCCTCCCACCTCTCCCCATAACACCGCGAATCCGCATGCTACTTGTGGTAAGAATACCAAATTGTCTTCAAGGTAGCGCGTGGTTGGCCGGCGGTGAGCGGTCGGGTGAACTCGAATATTCCCTTTACCCGAGATTTTCGAAATGTCCCGAATAACTAAAAAAAAAAAATGAAGAATTCCAAACGCAGGTATATTTCCCAAAAGCGCTAAAAAGGAAGAAAAAAAATCAAGTGTCCCCGATCTAGGCCCGTCACCTCCCTTCCCTTGCGGTGTGAGCGCACACCAGGTTCGATGGCTGACTTATGCGGTTTCCATTGCGAAACCACCAGGGTAAGCTTGTTTGTTGGGACATAGAAGCTTAATTACGATTATACACCTCTTAACGGGGACAGATCACGTGTCGCCTCACTTCAAGTCACACGGCTCAGCCTCACCAGAAAGACAATACGCTAGACATGGTGTTTCTCCCAGTAGCCTGCTTACCAGAGCTGATGAGTGATCTGAACTTAGATCATGTGCAAATTATAATTAATTACTACTCCGTCGACGCAGCTCATTATCCTCGTTACATCGTTGTCACTCTACTACAACTTATTATCGTTTACCTCGTTTCCGCCCTATGTTATCGTTACTCCTTTTTCTTTTTATATCTCAATCAACAGTTGCTTAATAAGTAAGGAATTATTTCATTCAGTGGAAGGATATACCTAAATTACTTGCAAATGCCACCTTAATAGCAATAATAGAGTATACGATGGTAGCGTTAACGACCGTAAGAGATGTGCAACAGGGAAAGGTGTGAAGTGTGCTTTGCTTTACGAATGCTTGCTTCCCCACTAGCCCTTTGCTTTGCTCCTGTTCATTCCCCACAGTGACTTCTCAATGCCCACATTTAGAGTTGATATTGCACTTCCCGTTGGACTGCCCCGAAAGGTTTCGCGTGGAAAGTAGATACTTAAAACTCCAGCTTTTCTACGTCTATTTCCTGCTATCCTTCACCAACTGCCACTACTTTAACACCAGAGTAATGAGTTCAGTATCAGGTCATTTTCATGGCATGCTCAGGACGGAAGAGCAGCTAAGCCTTTGAAGGCTAAAGCGGCTGGAGAAGACCATCCCGATTTCAATGAGGATACTAAGGGTCCGGGTGGGAATTTAAACGAGGAAGATAGAGCAGCATAATAGGAAAAGGTGTTGTATCAGCTGATTAGCTCAGTTCGCAAGTTTGGAACCAGTCCCGAGATTTAGATTTAATTAACGTTGATGGACACAGGCTTCACGGCTGAAGATTCGCGGCAAAGCAAATTTCCTCGCTCTTGAACTTCAAGTTCTTATCCAGCTTTGCAATCCACTCGATACAAGAAATGATGCCATACCAGAACTTCTCCTCGTCCTCAGCCAAGACCTTGTACGGCTCCTCCATACCGACGCCGGAGCGAGAACGCTCATCGTGAAGGATGTTGAAGACACAGACTTTGGTGTCAGAGTTGCGGAAACTAGTGAATCGAGTCGCATGCCATTAGGATTGATAAGGATGCCGGTGTCATAGACTCGATTGCCGCGCGACAGCGAGTGGATGTGTTTCCCAAACCTAGAAGCTCTCTAGTAAGAATTTTTGTAGAGGGGTGAAGCATAGAAGTTCCCGAAATGTATATATTCCGGGAAGCCCACCGTATAAAAAGAATATATTCCATCAACACAGCAAACAGCAGCAAGCTCTCATATGATCACCATTCTTCGTGCATATCTTAGATACTGCCTTATACGATTATCCATCCTTATATACCAGGACTGGTTTTGCGCCTGAAAGACTTTAAGACGGAAAAAGTAAAAGAGACTCCCTATCATAAGCAGTATGTCCATTTCAAATGCGGGGAGAAGAACGCATGAATAGCGAACTAGTCACAGTCCAAGACTTCACTACAGTAGTGATTGGAGACATTTTTGGGGTTTTTACCTAGACTCTTTAGCTTAGGGTAAATTATATTGCGAATTTTATTATATTAAAATATAAAATTTATTTATTTAAGCTTATAAAGTTACCTATCAAAACTCCTGTAAATCCTTCTCGATCCGCAACTCGTGTAAGTATGGAGTTAAGACATGGTTCAGTAATTCCACCCACCATGATTGGTATCTGCTTCCAAACCTAGATTTGGTGTATTCCCAATATTTCGGCCACCATCCAGCCATTTCCCAGTCAATAATACCATTTATCCTCCCTGTAGCTGGATCGACAAGTATATGGTCTCCATCTAAATCGGCATGGGTAAACGCAAGTCCATGATCATCCGCCATTTGCTGGCGATAATAGCTAACAAGTTCCTTCTTGGGGCATTTTGCCACGGGAGCAACAAGATAATCGTTGAAATCTGACTCGGATGTAAAGGGACCACAAGGGAAACCGTTATTAAGACGATGATCGTATGCGGGACCACCGCTGCAAGAGCCGATGCAGAATGGGTTCCGAGGAGGGATATTTCGCATCTCAAGCAAGTAATTTTGAAGATCTGCCTTGGTTCTGCTGCGAGCCATGGGAGTCATGTTTGCCCATGCGGTGGCGAGCGAGGAACCCGGGATCTCCTTCATAGAAAACCAGCTAGTTTCCGCGGTTGGATTTTCGTCAATGAAAGTTTCAACCACCGAAGGCACTGGGACAGATGTATGCTGGCGAACGAAATTGATAGCCTCAATCTCTCTCTGAATCTCCTGAACCGTTCCATGCTTTACATACATTGAGTCATCCGCAAGCTGAGCCCGTTTGGCAAGCAGCTGGGCAGCTTTGGCAGAACGATAAGCCCGTAGGGAAATATTTCCAGTCGACATTGTGTCCGGATGTTAAGGAGGAAGGGCCAAATTGACTATTGCGTATCTGTGGACAACATGTTTATTTGTCGCGGCACTACGCGCGTGGCGCTAGCCTAGTCAGCGATCACTCTCCTATATAGAGTACTGCAGATGCTCCTTTTAAGGACTTCTCTGAATTAGATAACTATGCGATGCAGTTAGTATACCTATAAGCTACGTGTCACTATTTCCCACTCTATTATGTAGCTTAGGGCTTATCGAGAGGAAACTCCAGACTTGGATCGTACTATTATAACCCAGAGTAGCAACTGGGGACACGTAGTTCGATACTGGAATTTCGACATGAGCAAGCTGCTCTTACTGCTATAACCTCAGCTGTAGGTGAACTAACTTTAGTCAGGCTGAGCAAGTGAAAGGAGTCCTGGAGTTGAGTCAGGTGACACCTTTTAACTCCTCGACTACCATTTGCTTCCGCCTAAAATCAGAAAACAAACTCACTGTTCGCGAGAGCCGCACCAAAAGACTGAATTCATCACTTGGCCGACTTTCATGATTCGCCTTTACCTTCACTGTCTTCCAACAGCTCTAGATCGAGGCTCTCATTATTCTCCACAACCGAGTTTGCAAGCCACCCGCCCCACTTGTTCGCTGACCCCTTGTCTTGATCTCCTCACTTAAATCTAAAACCCAAAGAGCGACATCAGCCCTTCATTTCTCAACCGCTTGATTCTTATTTAAATCAAAACCACTCAACTTGCTGCCCGGTATTGGCTGGCTGAATCCCGAAATCATGAGCCTTATACATGGCTGGGTAGCTAGCCCAAATGGCCGGGGGACGATGGATATTCTATGGGGTTGCCTGTCAAGTGTTTTTCTCTGCACCTGGACAGTCCTATGTCTGAATCTTCCCGCCAAAAATGAGCGAGGGGGGCAGTTGGTACTACGAAAGGCTCGATGGATGATTATCGCCATTTTTGGACCGGAATTCCTGCTTGCTTTTGCTGTTAGTCAGTGGGAATCGGCACGGAGATCTGCAGAGGAGTTTAAGTCTTCAGGTTTCTCAGAATGGACGCTGCGACATTCTTTTTTTGCTGATATGGGAGGGTTTGTGCTTTCGACTAGTTGCAAGGACCAAGGATTTTATAGTGAGGACGATAAAGGATCAAGGGGCTTGGGAAAGCTTGCTGCGAAGTCAGAATCACGATCCCAGCCAGTGAAGTTTCCCCAGTTTCCCATCACAGCAAAGCAGCTGCATTACCTCGTAGTACAAAAATATCTGGCCGTCCCCAATATCAGCGGGAAGGAAATCGCAGATCGGAGTAAAGCGGATGGATTCACAAAGATCCTCACTATGGTGCAGGTTGGGTGGTTTCTCCTTCAATGCATCAGTCGACTAGCACAGAAGCTGGACTTGACAACCCTCGAGATCTCCACAGCTGCAACAATCGTCTGTACCTTTACAACCTTTTGCGTCTGGCTTCGAAAACCAAAGGATGTCGACACCCCAATTATTCTGCATGCCAGCTTGAGTATGGAAGACATTCTCCTTCGTGCAGGCGAGGATGCAACAAAACCGTACAAGGAGACCCCACTGGATTTTGTAGACAATGGTGCAGTATCATGGTCTGCAACAGCGTTTACACCATTCGGCATTCATTTTGGACCCAGGGAGAGACCAGTCTCTCGATTCATCAATGATAAATTCATGCAGGACTCTACGGCACTAGGAATCCTGTTTTGTTTTTCCTCCATGGTCTATGGAGCTATCCATCTCGCGGCTTGGAATTACGAATTTCCAACTAGAACAGAGAGATTGATTTGGCGTGTTTGCTGTCTGATTCTTGTCAGCGTTACTGCTGTCTTCGCGATCGCAGAAAGACTTGAATCGGTTTATCACAGTTGGTTCGGAAAAAGAGTTATCTCAAAGATGTCCTGTCTAGGTGTTTCTAGGCCAGCTGAGGGAAGGCTCCAGGGCCAGCCTAAATGGGCACTGATTCTCCCAATTTTGATGCTTATCACTATTGTTTATGCAGGAGCTAGAGCATATCTTGTCGCCGAAGTTTTAGTGGGACTACGGGCTATTCCTGCAAGCTCTTTGGAAGAAGTTGACTGGACGCGCTTCTTGCCTCACATCTAACACGGAAATTGAACTCGGGGGCAGCTAGACATGGACCTGACAGGAAAGCTTATGGACATGAGCAAACGCAGTAATCGGCTTGGAAAAAGACAGAACACTCAACACATCCAGTTCACGCAAGGGATGGACAGAATACAAATCTCAAATCGAGCAGTAAAAATCCCAATGGCTTTTGAGGCCTTTGCCTCTCAGAGCTTAGTGGAAGGAAACAAATTTAACGCTAAGAAGGACATTGGGGAATTTGCCGTTCACATGGCGTCGGCGCCGGGGTGAGCACCTACAAGGTCATGAGAGGCCTGATGCCCAGGAAAAGGATAGACTGCACAGGGAGAGAAAGCTTGTTATTGACAGCTTCGTCTTGGTCTCCAGTGGACCGAAATTCAGGCGTTTGGGAAGCCGTACTGCCCTAGCAAGGCAGAGAGTAGTTGCCGTGGATCAACACTCGAGTCTCAGCTAAGAGCCCACCCATGTTCTGAACATTGGAAACTTCCCGATGAACGGTTTCCATCATCAAGACCGCCTAATAAATCAGGACTAAGTGAATGTCCAAAAATTTTGGGATGCCAAGACTGCTCGGATATTCTGGAATTCCTAAATGCTGACCACTCAAGCATGACTCAACCGCAACGGAATAAACATTCTCATCAACCCCATTATTGCTGATAGAATAAATCTCCAAGTTGCTACACTTGCCCAAATTCTGGCAGTCCAAAGACGTACGTACCCTCCACGGTCCTCGTCATTTGGAGATTGATTCTATTTTCCCTGGTATTTATAAATATCCACCTACGCCAACAATGCAACTATCGTACACGTCTAACCCACCAGCCTCTATCCGTGACGATGCATCCTGTTCAACTTCTTTGCCGTCAAGATCTGCCAAATATCAGTACAGCCATCAGACACACAACTTTCCCTGAACCTACCTGGCTCCTCGTTCTCTGTCCTCTCACTGGCAAGCCCATAGCATGCCGCCTTCCACGATAGCTTCCCATTTTCCTCAGTCTAGCAAGATTATCCCATAACTTCGTCCGCAGGTCGCTCTCAATAGTCAGGGACGAGAGCTCGGCATTGAGGGCGAGGATGGTCTTGTTCGGTATATCGCCAACTCGTGCGCGGGGGAAGATGGACAGCTTGGCGAGAATTTTGGAGGCATTTTGATTGCCAACGCCGTAGAATGATTGAAGGGCTTTCTGGGGAGAAAATGAGCAAATATTTGGGGGAGGCAAGGACAGGAGATGGTACTTTGAGGAGAGTTCCCTCAGTAAAACTGCTCGTCAATATGAAGACCTGGGGATGTCAGCACAATTGCCAATTGAAATTACCGACTCCTGTTAGATCTATACCATTGTGATGATTTGCGATGAACAGTTTTTCTCTGCGTAGAGTTGATGTTGTTGTCGTCGTCAAAATTATGGTCCATGGTCTGAAGCTTGAAATCTTGAGCGCTTGGGCCATCTATATATCATGTGATTTAGCACCAAAGCTTGGGTTCTGGCGAGGTGTCGATTACGAGCAAGACCAGCTCCTATCACCACCCCCCCTTCAGAACACTGAGGGTCAGAGTTTACCTTCACCGACAACATCAACAACCTCAACAACCTCAACAACCTCAATTACCTCCAATTGACATCCAAGATGTTCACCATTCAACGCTTTGTGGTCTCAGTACTACTAATCCTCTCTGTTACCTTTGTCTTCCTCGCCCAGACTGCTCAAGCTGTCAAAGGCCCCAAGATCACCCACAAGGTCTTCTTCGATATCACTCATGGCGATGAGTCCATGGGCAAGATTGTGATCGGTCTCTATGGGAAGACTGTCCCCAAAACCGTCGAGAACTTCAGAGCTTTGGCAACTGGAGAGAAGCCGGAAATTGGCGGATATGAAGGCTCTACCTTCCACCGTGTCATTAAGAACTTCATGATTCAGGGTGGTGATTTCACCAAGGGTGATGGCACCGGTGGAAAGTCCAGTATGTATCTGCGAAGCTTTGGGGAAGCTTACAGCTAACAATTTACAGTCTACGGCGCCAAGTTCCCCGACGAGAACTTCAAGCTTAAGCACTCCAAGAAGGGGCTTATGTCCATGGCCAACGCTGGAAAGGATACTAACGGCTCTCAATTCTTCATTACCACCTCCACCCCAGGGTATGCCATTTGTGTCTGATTCTCTAACACGAGCTAATTTCTCATAGCCACCTTGATGGAAAGCACGTCGTCTTCGGCGAGGTCCTGGAGGGATACGAGATCGTTGAGGCCATCGAGAATGTGCCCAAGGGACCAGGAGACAAGCCCAAGAGCCCCATCAAGATCGTAAAGAGCGGAGAGCTCCCAGTACCAGAAGAAGGTATCCACGTGGAACTATAAAGTACTTTTCATTCTGGCAAATTGTGTTGTGGGCTCTCTCTCTTGGTAGACTTGCTGATACGTCCGGCTCTTGCAGCTGAATATGGCCATGCCGAATTCCAACCTGGCCAGGAAGAAGCCGCCGAGGTTCCAATCGAGGCACCTACCTCCATCACCACTGCCCCTACTTCCATCCCAACCATCCCCACTGTTGGATCCGCCGAGATCAATGTCACCAAGAAGGAGAGCTTCACACTTTTGCAAAAGGGATTGTTTCTAGCTGTTATCTTGGGTTGCGTGGCGGCTTACATCCGGATGAACTCCCGAAGGGCGAGGCAACGATATAATGAGAAAAGCATGGCTTGATTAGGGGAAATATGATTTTGTTTCTAGGACGTTCTTCCTGTGATTTTGCCTCGTTTCTGATACTGAAGTCCTGCCTCGTTTTGATTAGCTGTGCAGACGGAGGCACGGATTGACTATTGTGCTCTTGGCCGCACGGCATTCTATAATACGAGACCATCCCTTGGATTGGTGTTATCTCCGTCAGAGTTGTGCTCCTTTCCCCTAGCAAAATATGGAAAAGTACGTTTCGTCCCAATCAACCCTCTGTTCGTTACATTGCCGCAGAACTCCCTTCGAGGACAAATTTTCTGTATTTTTTTCCTCATGTATTCGTGCCTTTCCTTTCTCAAACTGGAGGTCTCCGTCATGACTGTTCAAATTCGCCCTGCCCCAAGAAACGTCAACCATGGTTTCAGATACGCCAAGTATATTGGCCGACTCCGAGAGCAAGGACGTTACTTCCCCCACCGGCATCACAAGCTCAAATCTAAGACTTGATTCAAAGCACGAGGGTCAAATACATATCCAACCCGAATCAGTTGAGCTTGGTACTCAAAACACCTCCTTTCTACCTCGTGCTCGCAGGCTCTGTTTTGCAGCTTCTAGGTGGCGATGGGACAGGATGTTGTGAGGTAGTTGGCCAGAAGGGAAGATCAATTTTCAGCTGTATTTGCCATTAGCTGAATGGGTTGCTTTGCCCATCCCCATACCTTCATTTCCAATTTGACAGAACTCAAAAACTACGACTTGAGAGTGTACAAGTGTTCAAGTTGTCTTCATTTCTTAGAAGCTGCGCATGGTTAGGGGTTCTTGAATGTTGAGAATATGTTCTGTATCTGAAAGTTTTTGAGTGCTCTCATTCGTCCAAATAGTTCCAACGACTTAACTTTCCTCTCATCTGAAGTCCATCCTTGCAAGTTGTTTCCTGAGTAGCATTGTATTGTCTTCAGTTCTCCGCTAACTGAATGCTTGTTGGGATCTGAAGTGCCAAACTTCCAAAAAAAAAAAAAAGAAATAGCTGTTTCTTGCTCACGGCTCATGGACACGGAGAAAAGATCTCATTTTCCTATTCCTATCTAAGATAAAATCATAACCCGCTCCATATATCCACATTCCCGCAGAGCATAACGGACATCAATCCAAAAATTTATCATCTTCTCACGGGAGAGCCATAAAGACCTTCAACAATTTAGGATAATTCGGCGTTCCCAATCCCGTCACCGGATCCCATCCACTGACGGCCGAGAACCCAGCAGTCCCACATCCCTGGTTGCCACCGGATTTGATATCATTCAGGGCACTTGGATTTGAATACAAAACCGGGTTGACGAAGCCGATCGGTTTTTTACCTGCGTTCACTCGCTGCTCGTTGATGAGGGTGAAGATAGAGCCAGCAGTGGGAGCAGATGCTGATGTGCCGTAGATGTAGGTTCCAACGCCTCCGAGAGCGATGAGGTAGTTGGCTCCGTTGGCGGAGATATCTGGAAAGCCGCGTGCGTTTCCGCCGCTGTTGTAGCTATGAACTTGTCAGTTTGTGAGATCTTGGGGAGAGGACGGGGGCGTTCCACTCACTATGTTGGGCCGTAACTTGGCTTGTGCTTCTTGAAATAAGTCCCTACAGCAGAGGACTGGTAGCTTGGCATGGGGAAGTAGTTGCTGAATCCACCGCCTGAATAGATGACAGTTTCACATGCCTCCTCGGAGGAAGTGAGAGACCCTCCTGGCTTTATTTGCGTTGCTCCAACAGATGTGATGTATGGGCATGTTCCTGGGAAGGATGGATTGAAGGCACCGCCAGCTCCAGCTGGGTTCAGAACGCCCCCATAGCAGCCTTGGTAGTAGCAGCATTGGTTCCCGTTGCCTGATACTCCATAATCTCCACTTGAGTAGAGAATGGTAATTCCAGCGAGGCCGAGCTTCATGTACCTAAGCTTCTGTCAGCGGACGAAAACCTATAGGCTGTTGTTAAGTAGCAACATACTCGTTACACTGGCGTTGGGCATAAGCCAGTGGGAAATTGCCTTCATTCCCAGCATACGAGATACTAAAAACTGAAGATGTGGGAACAGTCCCGCAGGCTTTGGGCCCCTTGTATGCCCCGGGATTAGAATATGGGTCTGGGTAGATGGGATCGATCCTAATTTAAAACTTAGCAATGGCCATTCAGAGATTCAGGCCACATACGGAGAGTCACCACCTGCGTAAGTACAGTAGCTTGCGTCAATGGCATCAAGGAAATTGTTGAATGAAGCACCTTCAACCAAATCACCGACTTGGTACAGAGTAACGGGCTGTGGATAAACTGTATAGCGATGAGCGAGCGGTTGTCCTTGGGGAGGTCTCAACACATACCTAGAGTAATCGCGTATTGAAGATCAAGATCTGACTCGCCGTTGTCATTGAAACTCTTTACAGTTTGTTGAACAACCCCACCATCGATTGACTGGAGGATTGGCCTAGTTCCTTGAGGGATTCCGAAGGTTGCCCAGAATATGTCCATATCGCTTGGTGTGTACGCCTAGATTTTAATTAGTTACCCTGTGTCGATTATTAGCCTGAGGGAGCTTACATTTGGTGTATATTCAACGATGCCATAGGATGACCTGAATGAAATTAGTAGTTGAAAACTGTGAGGAACGAATATCTTACTTTGCCAATGTTCCTTGAGGCATTTTATAAAGAGCCTGCAAGCATGGAGGAGTGATGGTAGTGTCACAAATGGACAGCCAGGTACTTGCGTCGGGTTTTGGGCCCTTCGCGGGAGGAAGAGGGTAGCTACCTCCCTGCTTTGGACCCCAGCCAGGCAGACCAGGTCCAGTGATGTTGGCATCGCGCTTGGCTAGGTTTGGTGCAGCACGCTTCTTCTTTTCTATCTTGACTTCGGCATCGAAATGGATAGTAGGGCTAATGAAGTCAATGTGTTCCCTAATGTGAGACGGGAGACTATAGTCGTCACATGCTAGATGAGGCTTCTTGGTATCGGCATGCTCATAAACCTTGGAGATGTTAGAAAGGCCCAAGTAGGATGGTCATTGAGTCATACCTTGTATTTCGTCTTCATGAGGTTTTCGGCCTCTGACACAGTGGCATTGAACTTGATCCAGTGGTCGCCCCTAGTAAGCGTGATACGGTCTGCCGAGATACCATTTTCTGCCAACCACTCTTTCACTTGATCAATGGCTTCGGCCGCAGGAGCAAAGACACTGGCGATCTGGATGCGTTAGTGGAAAAGCTTGACATAGGCCCAGAGCCCTTACCTTCGCGGCACTCCAGTGTTGGGAATAGTTTGGACTGCTAGGATCCGAAACATCCATGAGGAAGTCATGGCCTTGGTCAAGATTTGACTGTGTCAAGGCAATAGAGATTGGGAACACTTCCCGGCCATCAAGTTTGATACTGCTGTCGACCCAGGTTTGGGCTTCGAGGTGACGTTTCTCATGAACTTCATAGGTACTTGCTGTCGGAGCTGCTGAGATCGTAGCCGCTAGGCCAACAATGGCAATTTGGAGATACCTCATACTGACGTTGGATAGAAAGGAGCTACCGAAATAGAACGAGGGGTTCATAGAAAGGGACAGGCTGACTTATACCAGAACTGCTCTCATCTTTCATCGGGCGGGGTAAACACCAGTCTAAGCATCCAAAAAGCCATGCCTGATTCAGGAAGTCTCGAAGGATAACCAGAGACCACGACAGCTTGGTAAACCCCGAGTTTCCCGTAAGTGAGGCTGAATAAAAGAGAAAAATACCCATCGGCACCATTTCCATGTCCCAATACATGCGTTGTCGTGCTACACAACTCTAGCGAGGCTGGCATAACACCAGTGGGCCAGACATCGTGGCAGGAATTGCAGCTCGTATAGAAAAGGAAACATGATGCAGAAATCCACAAATTTCGGGAGGAAGAAAACTGCGAAGCAGACCCCGAAGGAAAAGCTTCAACGCAAGGGGTTATGTTTGAGCCCGTTCTGCCTAATACTTCTCAAATAATCCCATCCACAGCGGTTGGGAGAGTGATGGATCACACCGAGTACTTCGTAGATATAGATTACAGGCTGGCTGAGACTTCACTCGGGTTACTGTAAAGTGAATCTCAATGCTCACATTCTGAGACCTCACCAGCTCCGCTTCAACTTGCTCAACTCAACTGCGGCCCACCTAGTACCTTAATCGCCTATGAGAAATTCACGACCCTGTCCTTTTGATATTCCATATACCTTGTAATCCCAAGTCGACCTTTTGCTAGATCTGGAAACAAGATCATAGTTCACAGTTCACACTTGTAACTAGAACGCTCCGTGCCAGGCCTCGCTGTGGGCATAAAGGAACATTCAGCCCTCAAGAACACCAAACGTAAAAACAAGTAACAGTAATAACTCACAGAATACGCAATTCCCCCTCCACAAAATACCAAGCCACAACAACAAACCCCCCCGACTAGCGCAAAAGCGGCTCAAAAGAGACAAAACTAGCATGAAAACGGCTTTCAGAGACAAGCCATGACTCAGGCAGATATATTGGAATTAGGCGGTGGAAAAAGAAAGTTCGGTGGAGCTCCGAAATGCTGCATAAGAGCTGTCTGGGCTTGGAGCTTTTGTGTACTCGAAGAAGAAAAATTAAGCTGAGCTGAAGGTCTTCATACAGTAGGTACTGTGCTGAATGAAGTAATGGCGCTTGAGATTTGAGATTTGAGATTTGAGATGTCACGATGATACTTAACGAGTAAGCAGCTCGCGCTACCCACGTCACCGGGCCACGTGATGGAAAAGAATTCGATGGGTTGGTTTGTGGAAAGCTATAAGTCCGTGCACCCCCATATGGGCCACCCCCCCATATAGGCCACCCAAAATAAGCGAGTACTGCCAACCAAGAATATATATAATTAAATAACTACTCAATTTCAATACAATCCAGAGTAGAATTAGAGTAGTTAGACTCTTCTTTATCATTCCCTTTAATTATAGCTTCACTTATAGCTATTTAAGTTCGCCGTATATTAATAATATCGGCAAACTTAGAATTTGGACTTATTCTAACTTTCATCCGTTTCCTTGGCCTAGCTTTCTTTAATTGAACTTCTAGAGACTGTATTCTATAGCTATAATCTGCTAGAGTACTCTCTTGTTCCTTAAATCCCTTTAAAATCTTTCGAAATAATAATCTTTGGGTTATAGAGTCGCTTGTATTAAGGGTTTAGAACCTAGCTACTTAAGCCTTGAGTTTAGTCGATTTTCTGGGCGTAGATAGAATTGCTAGTGGAGGATCGATTAATAGGCTATTGTTTAAGCTTTCCAAAGCTTAAGGGGTATTCTGGCTAGCATTAGAATTCTCTAAGAGTAAGGGACTTATAAGAGGTTTTGCTATTAATTTTGGCTATAACCTACTTGCTTTCTATCTAGCCTTAATTATCTTTGCAGATAATGCTTCCTTTCTAGCCTTATTATAGCAAGCAAGGAAGTTTTGCTTGCTAATTAGGCTAGAATTAGTTAAAAGACTAAGATTACTTACTACTATATAGTAATAACTTTTAAGGGATAAAAAAACTAATAAATCCAAGGGTTATAGAACGTATAATATATATAGCGGTAAGAATAGAAGGTATATATTATTCTAGTAGCATAAGTATATAAAATCAGTGGTTTTATAACTTCTATAGCTATCTAAAATAAGTAATCGAGGCTTAGAAGTCGTAGTTTAAGGGAGAAACACTATTTTTAACTATTCTATAGCAGTAGCATTCGAAGTCTATGCATTCTTAGTAGTTATAAACTTCTAGCCCTTGTATTTAACTAGCTTGCGTAGTTCTAGTAGAAACTATTGTTGTTAGACCGATTTTCCCTTGAAAATAACTAATAAAAGAAGAGCTTTGCTAGTCGCCGAAATATATTTAATAAAAGAGGTTTAAGAATAAGAACTAGGCTATTTCTTTTAAATAGAACGTCGCTTAGAGCTTCTTACTACTAGGCTATTTGCTCCGAAGCCTTCTATTATACTTAACTTATCTATATTATATCGATTTTCGGGTTTAATAGTAGAAATAGTAGGGAGTGATAGTAGTTGGAACTATAACTTAATTATAGGAATTGTAGCCCTATTAACTTGTATAGAATTAATATTTCGAGCTCTCTTAGTCCGCAGAATAGGATTACGTCGTAAGAACCCCTCTATCTATCGTTTTCCTAGCTTTTAATAGTCTCCTTTAACCTTAAAAACTCGATTCGCAAATTG